>LUGF01050512.1:175661-196129 GCA_001625245.1 Calycopis cecrops
CTCGGAACACACCCTGTTATAACAATATCTATGGTAGAAGGTGCAGAGCGACATCTCTCTTTAATTTTATTTTTTCATTTTAATATTCATTTGGGAAAAAACACAATGTTGGTAGTTCTTAGATCAATAAATTAATTTACAGTTTAATAGTTACTCATTAACATAATTCTTAGATCCATAGTAGTTCCAGAGATTAGCGTGTTCAAACAAACAAAAAAACAAACTCTTCAGCTTTATATTATTAGTATAGATTCGATACTTAAGGTTGTACTTTTTACACACAAAAGTCGTCAAACGCTAACGCCTAACGTCCAAATTACCTCGACCACTGCTCGGTATCCCAACCCGAACGTTTTTAAATCAATCAATTAAAGCGCGACCTCCACAGAGGTGACGTCAATGTATCGTGTTTCCATTACATCACTACCGACACAAATGTTGCCAGGAAAATGTGTTTAGTTTTTCTATTTGTATCGCGTCTGCCATTTTTCACGTGCCAACTAAACGCGCATAAAGGTTTACGAGCCCGTCATATTTATGGCGGGTATTGTGATATTTTTTTTGTTGTTCGCGTTAGGCTTTATCTGACTTTCCGCTAAATCAAGTAACTACTGGCCGGTGTCAGGAAATACCCCCGTATATCACCGCATCGGATGCGAGCAGTTTGGGGTTACAACTCGATTCCGTGGGGCCCGGCCGGCCCGTTTGGAGATCATTTGTCTTACGCGTCCACGATGTGTTACTTTTTCTATTCCAGTATTTACGTACGTTCATATTTTTTGGAGGGTTAATTTTTGACTTATCTGTAAATTTTAATATTGGTTACTCGTAGCTCTTTAAACTTTAGGTAAGTAGGTACCTATTAATATTTTGATTACAATAAAAAATAGACAATCAAGACTCAAAGAAACTGTACTAAGTCTAAAAGACTCTTTTTCGCATTAAAATTCTGTTCATCTATTGATTGCTGCGTGACGTAGGTCTCGCTTCACGTGGGTATTATGTGAGTCAAAGGTACTTCTCTGGCCGTGCCTTTTTTCTAGAGCTCATTTATTAAGTAAACGAAAAGATCTCTTCAAAACATTCCCCAAACGCTCAAAATCACAATGGGAGCTCCATTCTTAGATTCTCTGAATCTACTGACCATCTGTCCGTCTGAAATCAACTTAAAAAAGTATAGAGGTTTTACTAAAAAAATTAAAAAATACTTTAAAAATTAAGCTAAAAAATACTCAGAACGTCTTAATGTTGATCACAATAGAACAAACGCAACGTATATTAATATTAATGTCCACCCCCGTCGATGTTTGCTTTCATCTTGAACACTAAATAGAAGCGATTATTCGTAAAGTATCGACTAGACAATTCGTAGAAAAAAACGCCCCTTCGAATGGTCGCTGATAACTTCTATTAAGATGTCTCGCGCCCTTTTTTCGTAAAAAAAGGGAAAACGAACAGTCCGAAGCGGAAATATTACCGAGTAACGGCATTTCCGCACAATAAATTGCCGTCCAATCAAAGGAGATCGTATAGCTGAAACGTCTGTATTAATGCCATATTTTATTGGATGTTTTTTTATCTGTAGCGTCGTCGTATTGTCTAATTGTCTGATTTATGTTGTGACTATTTTTATCGCGTAGATATTTTAGATTCGGGAACTTTTTTTAATGTGTGTGTAAGTCGGTAGTAGCGATTTGCAGATCTTAGATCTGGGGATTTCACCTAGTTTCAAGGTTGTTTTCATGATGTAAGTACGTAGTAATATAACATTAGATACTTATTATATGCATATTTTACATACATAGTAATACGTACATAACTACTACTATATAGTTGACATGAATACCCATAATATAGATAGTGCAATGATTCCCAACCAGTGGTCCGTGGTCCGCAAAAAAAAAAATAAAAAAAAAAAATTTGGTACGCGAATGATTTTAAATTTATCGGGCGGAATGCCATTGGTTGCCGTGCAATGAGTGAGAAGAGAGACATTTTTATTTTACCTACGTTGTGGTCCCTGCTATCAAGAATGATATAAAAGTGGTCCGTGGCCAAGAAAAGGTTGGGAACCCCTGAGGTAGAGCCATGCATGGCAATCGAATTTTGCCGATATGACCGCAGGATGACAACTACGCTGTTGGAGCTGGTTAGAGGGAGAAGAGGGGACGAGGGTATACCAGTTATTCTCATATCTGCGGGCGTTAGCAGTTACCAATGTTCCACCACCACTCTTTTGCTGACTATACTTTAAAATCACAATATTTATCTATCTATCTATAAATATAATAAAGCTAAAGAGAGTCGAAAGTCTGTACATAGAAGATATTAGAAATATTTTTTTTTGAAGATGCTTAAAATTGATAACAGAACACGTTCTAACAGTATTTACATTTTTTGTCTGTTTGTCAGTTCATTTGTGCGCGAAAACGCCTGAAAGGATTTCGATGCAAATTTTACCAATCTGTTGAGAAAATTTCCGGCCAGATTATAGGCTATAAGAAATCCTTAAAACAAATCGAACTACACTCGGGCGGAGCCGAGGGCACAGCTAGTTAAAAACAATATATATAAAATAATATGCAAGCTGTGTAAGTAGCGAGCGGGTTACCTGCTCGTCGTCGTTATCAGCAGGGGGAGGTTAAATCAGAAAATCGATATTAAAGCGGCCGCGTGCTCCGCGGAACTCGCACAGCCGCTATAACTTCATCACCGAGGGACGAACACACGGAAATGCTTATAGAAATATGCTGTACCTATATTCATTGATAACAACGTTTTCTTTCTTTCTCTTTCTTTCAAAGAAAAAAGATTCTGTTATCTAGTTAACTAACTATAAGATTCTATTACCTAGATAACTAACTAGAAAATATAATCATTTTTCCTAAGGTTAAAATATTCGGGTGATAATTTCATTTTTTATTGTACTGATTTGGCTTAAAGTTACATTTTTTTTTAGAAATTACTATCTATATATAATCTCTAATCCACAGGTTCCCAAACTTTTTCGTCTAACGTCCACTTTGAAAATCAGTTACTTCGTATCGCCCCCTTATTAGTTATTACACCTTGATATTCAAAGACAATTATGTCGTTTCTGGCCCTTTACCGCCCCCCTCTGAGCATCTAGTGCCCACAAGGGGGCGTTATCGCCCACTTTGGGAAAGACTGTCTAATCTAACGAGATACATATAAGAAAAATTTAATGTCATGTATTACTGAGAGTAAAGAGCAGAGAATAGGATATAATGGCAAGTGCTGCACAGACAAATGAATACAAATATTACATCTGTGGACTTATCACACTACGTCAGCCTAGCCCCGTACTAAGTACCGTAAGGACTTGTATTACAGGTACTAGACAGCAGAAATATATATTTTATAAATTTTATATATTTAAGATTTTTATTATAGAATTACATATACATAAATAAACATCCAATATCCGCGCGGGATTCGAACCCACGATCTATGGCGCAACATCTCTGCTTATCAGAGCTCTGCACCACTGGGTCAGTCGTTAAAATTATGTAGATTTTCATTTGAGAGATGAGGCATTTTAAACTTAGAGTTAAAATTTTAAGCAATTAAAAAAGAATCTCTATTTATGATACCACCCAGCCACATCAAACAAGTAGAGATGATTCTCAAATGTTAAATGTGTTGCATGAAAATATACGACATCATAAATCTTACAAAACAGACGTAGACTTGTTTTTAAACGACTAAAATGAAAGATGTAATGCATTTTCTTACATATCATCCACTATTTACATTTGAAAATTTGTCTATGTACTTTAATTTACAATGTAAATCCCTCTATATTTAACAGGACTTGGTAAACAGCTGCACTTTCGAAGATTTACGTCTAAACGGAACAAACGTCATTCTTTTAACGCATTTAGATATATAGAGCAGCTCGATATCCCGTTTTATTGTGCCGAAAGGAGAGGAATTGAGTCGTCAACGTTGACATTTCCGGTGCCACCGCAATAATTGCGCCCCGCTGATTGTTGTGGATGGAGCTGTCAAACGTCAATTAATGAGCCACAGAGTATAATCATTATTTGACCACCTACGCATACAGCCACACATTATAGAGGCAGCTGAACATAATTGTACTTATAAATCTTTTAACAACTTTTTAGACGACATAAAGGATGGAAATTAGTAAACCATTGAGCGTCCAGATATAAGGGATTTTGGACGACCACCGGGTTAGGTGCATGATTCAGCACCGGCTAATGGTCATTTAGTAGGGACATGATTAATTATCTTTATCACAACGCGCCCAAGCGCTCTGATAGCTCAATGATGAGAGGTGGTTTTGTGGCTTAGGAGTTGTTTGGGGAGCCATTGAATCAGAGGCATAATTCAAACTGAAAAAAGAGAAGACAGAGAAATAGAACAAAAAGGCCTACTCAGCTTCTAGTATGGAGTGGAAAGACAAAGTTAACTCTGATTCTACTCTTAACCATAAGAATATTTGAAGACTGGATTTAAATTTTCTCTAAAATTTTATTACACTGTACATCATTTGTACTTATATATCTTTTTATTTTCGATTTTTACTGGCAAGTTAAGAGTTAAAAACATTTAAATTAATCGAACACAAAAGACAAAAATATTAATTAGTTTAACTTTTTAATTTACTACTACAGAAACATTGTTACAGTTTTCTATAGATGTAATAAAAGTGAATAGCGTCCACTGTAATTGTCCACTTTTAAAAGTACTTTGAAAAGAGATGGGATCCAGCGGGGGTCCGGCCGGGCCCGCTGACAAAACCAGACTCTCCATCTTTAAATAACTTTGACAATTGTAAGAATTAATTGCAAACTTTTATTTTGTATTGTTTTCTAAATCTGAATTGTAAGAATTAATTGAGAACTTTTATTCTGTATCTAAACTTTGTTTACTGTTGAACTTTTCGTTACCTTTGCGAATATAATTTGAAGTTCTTTAAAAGGGAAATAATACAAAACTTGACGATACTAACAGTTCTTTTGAGGAGCCCTTATTTGTCAAATTCAATTTGATTTGAAAAGGTTGATTTAGCTGATATTTTGTAATATAATGGTCACGTAGCTGATTCGAATGTGATATTTGTCTGTGTCTTTTTCCAGATTAGCGAAAAGAGACAATATTTATCTGTGAAATAATGTAAGCGGATTATTTATTGTGTTGAAATATTACAATTGCTAAGTAACAATTATTGTAGAATAATATTATGTAGGTACCACCATCTATGCTTAGCAGATTACATTTCTAATCGGACTCCTCGGACGGAAGTCCTCCTAGTCTGAAATTCGATCATGAAATTTGATTGATGATATATCTTCCTATTCATCTGCTCTTTTCTTAGGCTAGGGTTAGCTAAAGCGGCCTAGGGATAGGGTTGAACCGGTGGTAGATTTAATTGTTGACGTTCAAAAAGTAATTTCTGTTATTCTATTTTGAATAAAAACATTTTCATCTCATTTCATTTCCAACCAAATACGGCAATTGCTAATGACGTATCAACAGACGGACAAAGACAGATAGTAGGTTTTTGAATTTATTAAATACATAGGTTTTTATTGGAACATATCGGACAAACGTGCAGTCGGGTAACGAGATATTATATGATCAACATCGCCCACAGACATCCGTAAAACCAACTGTAAGTCCTCTACGGGTTGCCGTCTTTTTGGAGGTGAAGAAGCATATTTATATACTGTGAACGGGACTTAATCGCGTTATAAAATCGAGGTATTTACTAAAGAAGTGAAGAAACATAGCCTTAAAATAGCAAGCTATAAATTAGTGATCATAGTATTACTATTTTAAAGCTTTCAAATAAAAAACCTCCTTAATGGCATTTTTTTTACGTCACAAAACCTTTCTGCAATTAATATCATCCGAATGTCCATCCTCATAATAAATAGCGTTAATCCTTATCCCATTCAGCGTTTCTTTGAAATTCGGAAGCGCCTGCCTTTAAAATATCCGAGCCATGTTTATAATTGGCCCTTTATATTTGCCACCGGAAAGATGCCCACGTTAAAGGGATTTGTCGAGTGTATAGAGCTGTGCTATTGTGATGTGACTAGACGGTGTGTAGCCTTCGCGAATAGAGCCTTTGGGTGGTATTATTGAGGATAAACTTGTAATTAATTATTATAAAAAAGTTATAACTAGCTACGCCTCGTAAGTTAGCGTAAATTTCGATTTCCTGGAGTCATAAAAATGATATAGGAACTTCATGTTTCTCACTCTCTCAAGCCTGGCGAAAATTTCATAAAGAATCGGTCATGTCGCTACAAAAGAGGTTGGTACAAGATGTTTTAAAACGGGCAGCTACATCTATAGTCGATATATCCGAACATATATCTCATTTGACAAGGTATGCGACTCAGGAGAACAAGAAAATATGAGGATAGTCTAAAAGCAAAATTTTTCTAGAATTTTGATTTGAGGTATTATTGATAACGTAAACGGCAGATTTGTTATTATTAATATGGTAGCAGATTGACCTGATGACCTGACCTGATGTGTTAAAGAACTTTGTTGAAAAGAATCTCGTTGAGGAGAAATTTATACTCTACGCCTTTAACAATAATTACTTTTGAGGAGGGTTCGAAAATATCCGATATTTATTATATCAAAATACCGGCTATTTATGATATATATCCGATACATATCAAAGTTATGCTATCTTATGAAAAAATAAAAATAAAAAACAAAACTAAAATGTTTTTAATGGTTTATTTATATTAGGTAAGTACTTAAAATCAGACAAATGAAACCAAAATATAAAATTTTCATCTAGATCAGGCAAAATCAACTAAAAAAATAAAATATCTATTGATTGATATATCACAAAAAGTCATTGGATACCTATATTTCGGATATATATCAGATATATATCATGATCCAAACCTTGATTTTCAGTGTAATTAAAGTAAGTCTAAGGCACTATTATAATATTTTAATGTTATGTGACAATTCTGAGTGTCTTCCCATCGTCTTGTGTTTTTGGCGTAACTAATTTCTATTGTTGTATCATTAAATAGAACGCAGGCAACACTGCGATGACTTTAATATATCACATTAATTAAAATTGTAAGACAGATAATATTTAGATAAGAAATAGCACTGATTTTATCTATTCTCAAGTACTTATACAATATTTAAAGATAATAAACAATATCGATAAGGACGATTTAGCGTGTATCTATTGGTATTGTTCGATAACAATAAATTATTTATCAGTATGATTAATATATTATTGTTAATAACGTTTATCATCCAAGGCGTTACGTGCTACCATTTAGGTACATATGAAGCCTAGAAACTTCATTATGCCTAACTCCTAAGTATGAATGCTACTAATATTTGTTTGAGATTTTCGCGTTTGTTACACATATTGTGGTTATTTACGGGTTTTAACACGATAAGACTTATTAAAGGTACTAGTTAAAACATATACCTTTGCTCGACGTTTCGACTGGAAAAGGTATATGTTTTAACTAGTACCTTTAATAAGTCTTATAGTGTTAAAACCTGTAAAATAACCACAATATGCTACTAATATTATAAATACGAAATGTTTGTACGTAGGTACCTATGTTTGTTATTGTTCGACGCAAAAACAATTCAATGGATTTGAGTGAAATTTGATAGAGATAAGCTCGGAATATAGAAATTCAATAGTAATTATACATGACATACCTCTAAGAGTCAGCAAGCTGTAGGGATAATGGGCTGGCCACATTGCTCGCATCGTGGTAGAACGCTCGCGATCCCATGGCGCCCCCAATAACAGCGAGATGGCCGAGCCACAGGGGTCAGTGGGTAACCCGGCTCTGGGCCGACAGTCCCACACTCCTCCGGGTAACTACACTCCTTGAGGGCTGCTGCGTAACGCATTCCCGCAAAAAAAAAAGGCCACCATGCTCGCAGAACCGTAACCGGTAACCGGTGGGGAAAAAGAATCTTGAGCAGCCTCACGTAGGAAGTCGGAGTGTTGTACGATCTCCAACCTGTTCGGCTGACGACTTGGTTAAGGTGGCGGGAGTCGCTGGATGCAAGTGGCTCGTGACCGTGACCTTGGAAGCTTTACGGGGGAGGCCTGTGTCCAGCAGTGGACGTGCTCCGCCAGATGATAATGCTTCATTACAATCTCCAATAACTGTTTTTTTATGGCATATGGGGGCAAAGGAGCAGTCGGAGCCATTTTCATGACTACCGACGGCCACAAAAATCCGCATAGAGCGTCGAGTCTCGAGTAAGCGAGAGGTACCTCTCCGGTCGTGCCGGCATAATTCGACTGCATGCATGCAGTGTGGCACTACCTCTTACCATAACGACTGTGACGAAACAATTACGATTTCAAGATGTGACAGATACACGGGTTAAACTGAGTAGGTACCTACGACAATTTAGTTGCCATTTTACAGGCGTTGGGAAGGCCGTACCTAAACCTATATACCCCCCGCATATTTGCCGAAAGCCGATCCAACTTGAACAGTACAACTACTGACTATGTAAACCAGGGGTTCCAAACCTTTTCTTGGCCACGGGCCACTTTTATATCATTCTCGTTAGCAGTGACTACAGCGTAGGTATAATAAAAATAGACTGCACTGCACGGCGACCGACCCGCGACGGCTTACCGCTCACTAAATTTAAAATAATTCGCGGTCCATATTTTCGCTTCTGCGGACCACTGGTGGCCTACGGACCACTGGTTGGGAACCCATGATGTAAACGATGATAATGAGGTAGAGCCAGCCTATTGCAGCCGAATTTGACAGCTACGAAGTACATGATACCACCGCAAAGTGACATCAAGATTCCATACGGCTGAAGGCTTTCCGGTGGCTTATTGGAGAAGAGGAAAGAGAGAACCACATTTGCAAAACAATAAGACGAATACCTACGGACATCGATAGTAATCAGGGGACTCCAACTGCTCGTTTATCATAATTTATTAGGTATACTCACTAAAAAAAATAACAAATTCTCACAAATATTTTACACAAAATAAACGCAAATCAAACTCGTATTCTCCAGAGGCGTTCATTCACAAAATCCGCAATATAATCGGTTGTAGTTGTGATGTCGTACGTCGCACTATTGATACTTGTTTTTTTATACATTTACTTCACGCTGCGGTGAATATCCGCGCGCACAAGTGTGATGCGTGAAATTGCTGCACCAACGGAAGTCTCTGTTCATTCATTGAATTCATTCATGAAATACTCCGAGTCAGCTATGGTCAGGTAGTTTGTCGTTGTACAAATCAATATTTGCATCCGTTAATTAAAACACTAATATCAAAGTATTAATTCTTATTTTTAATTTACACAAGCCCTTATGTTTATTTTTGTATTTTAAATAGCCGTTCAGTGGCTTATAGTGTTTAAAGTGGAGCTCTTTTTGAAATATTTTTGCATTTACTTTTATTTATTTATCCAATTCCATTCTTTTTCTACAAATGTCATGGTAGTTTTCGACTGGATTTATAAGTAAATATCTGTGCACTCTACATGTGGTATACATTAGCCTAGCCCCGTGCTAAGTACCGTAGGGACTTGTGTTACGGGTACTAGACAACGGAAAATATTTAATATGTTTTATAAACTTAAGAAATTTTATAGGTATATTTAAGATTTTTATTATAGAAATACATAAAATACATAGACAAACATCCATGACCTAGGCGGGATTTTAACCCGCGACCCCTGGCGCAATATCTTCCACTTATCCGAGCCCTGCACCACGACGCCAGCCTGGTCGTAGAAATGTATCTTTTTTGCTTTAGCATTAAATCAAATTTTGACCCCTCATCATAGAGGTTCAGCAAGGTCGACTTTCGTTTGTAAATGGTATTTTCAGTCATGTGTATGTCGTGAGAGGTAAAGAAACAAAGAAGAACATACAAGATCACTCACAAAAGTCCTACGACTTATGTGATGTGAAATGCATTAGAATTGTCGTTACATAATAAAATTAAAAAAAATATAGATCCCATAATATGAAGATATTTTTTATGCAACTATTTTATGACAAAAAAGCGATGATTAACTTTTCGTAAAAATTTCAGCAAATAGACGGAATATTAATTACTAGCTTCCGCCCGCAGCTTCGCCCGCGTTGATATCGGACTTCAAAAATGGAGTTATTGTACATATAATAAACCTTCATCTTGAATCACTCTATCTATTAAAAAAAACCATCAAAATGTGCTGTGTAACTTTAAAGATCTAAGCATACAGATACATAGACGGCGGAAAGCGACTTTGTTTTATACTACGTAGTGATTAAATGAGTATTCAAAATCTGTCCAATACACATTTTGCTAAAATGCCAGCAATCACACTTTGTCAATTCATTATTGTTGGTTTTAATAAGATCCAGATGTTTGCATCTCATTGTTTGACTTCAAACAATCACAAGAACCGTAACGCATTCATATTTTTCAAATATTTCGCGCTTCGGCAAACAATTGTCTATGGAGATGAACAATCCATACCTAGTCTATGAATGAGTAAAATTGTAAAAAAAGTTTCTAAGTCAGGTAGCCCGGATGCGAATCCGAGTCCGGGAGAGTTCCCACGCTGGACAGTCATTAGGTTTACGAGGTGACGATCCCAACACTTGTCCACTCCTTTTGTCTGTAGAGATGCTCTTTTGTAGACAATGGAATGAAGTGCGCATGTGTTCAAACATAAAGAGATGCAATATAACTGTTACAAGTTGTAGCAGGTCTGCACTCGAGATATTTAAAAGAATGTATATTACGATGTATGAAAAATAATAATAAATAGATGACTCAACACTCAACATGGCAATCGAGAGCTTTTGCTCGCATATGCGTTATTTAGAGCTGTTGCTCGCATATGCATTATTTAGAGCTGTTGCTCCCAAATGCGTTATTTAGAGCCCTTGCTCGTATTAGAACTGTTGCTCACAATTTAGAACTGTTGCTCACAATATTTAGAACTGTTGCTCACAAATGCGGTATATATTTAGAACTGTTGCTCACAAATGCGGTATTTAGAGCTGTTGCTCGCATATGTGTTATTTAGAGCGTTTGCTCGCAAATGCGTTATTTAGAGCTGTTGCTCCCAAATGCGTTATTTAGAGCTGTTGCTCGCATATGCGTTATTTAGAGCTGTTGCTCGCATATGCGTTATTTAGAGCTGTTGCTCCCAAATGCGTTATTTAGAGCTTTTGCTCGCATATGCGTTATTTAGAGCTGTTGCTCGCATATGCGTTATTTTTTCGGACCTGAACTTATGCTGTGCAAGTGAAGATGAGTCCAATACAGGTTCATCGGAATGCTATGAGTGATCATCGTGTGACGAGATTAGGTATAATCCGCTACATATGAGGAAGGCAAAGGCCATGCTCATGTCAGATTTATATTTGCTCAAAAATGTCCAGATCATTTCATGCCAGGATGTGGAGGAGGCTCTATCAATGGAGAGCGTTGGAAATCGTTTAGTGAAATATTAAAATACTTCGCAATATAGTCAAACAACACCAAATTAAATGTATTAATGGAGCACAAAAACAAAAATCAAACGCAACGAACTAAACTATCGGTTTGATTATTGTAGTTAGATAAGTATAATAAACGCTTAATAGTATATCATATTAAGCGTTTATTTTTATTTTAATAGTATATTAAGCGTTTATATTTATCATAATAGTACGTTAAGTGTTTATCTTTATTATATTACTTCAACGTACTACTCTACGACAGGCTGGCAGTCTTAACATAGGGAGGGAAAGTAGAGCACGTTGCTCCGGCGGTCGCGGGTTCGAATACCGCCCAAGTCTATGTATCATATTAAATATACATATAACATTTCTTAAATTTATAAAAAGTATTTTCGTTGTCAAGTACTCATAATACAAGTCCTTGCTTGTGCTCAGCTCGGGACTAGATTACCGTAGCGTGTAAACTCCATAGATATAAAGGAAATTATGTATTAGATATCTATTCATTTTGTTGTATATGAAAACTTATAATTGGCCTTTTATTAACTTATTTTTTTGTTGTTATACATAATACTAGCTGTTTGTTTTCTAAAGTGTAAAATAAAATAAAATTAAATAAAAATAAAATATTATTTCGTTATAAAAATAATGTGTTTCAAGGAAATTAATTTCAATATCCGCGACATTGTTTGCATAATCCGTTGAAAAAGTGCACTCGCTAGAGTAGCCTTACGGAAATATCTGTCTGTACTTCCAGCGCAGGCCTCCACGCCGTGATGAATGGACTGACCACCCATTGAGCCAAATAAGTGCTGTAGACACGTACGGCTGCTAGAAAGTGTTGAATTAATGTGTTGGATATTATAATTTGATTTTTCAGTGTGTTTGTTTAATTAAAAGCAGTGTATTTTTCATTGCTCAGGTGGTTTGTATTTACATTTTAGGCTTCATCTGTCAACTCTGATCTGGTACAAGTGTTCTACTTCCACTATGGCATATGACTATACAACAAACATGGTGATTCTATATATTTAGAATAAGCCTATTAGGTTATATATACTGGTAAACATTAATTAACAAAATTGAATTTATGAAACCGACGAATCAACATAATATGTTGATTCTGTGAAAGAAATATTCAATGAAATAAGATTAGACAGATAGATGCAAATAATTCTATTGAACGCTCGTTATTCCCAGTGAGTATCTATTTACATCATACTTAAACCTACTAATCTAAAATATCAATACCATCATCCAATACACATACATAACACAAACAAAGTCACGAGCGACAACTATACCCGCCAAACTTCATCGCGCCGTACCGTCACAATCAGAGATAGTTTCATTCATCACAAGTATAATTCCACGTGGCATTTATACTTTTATACACAGGCGTTACTCTGTAAGCGTTGGTTATTATAAAACTTTACTTTGTATAAAAATATGTGCTCCACTATAAAGGTAAACATTGATTTTTTTTGGATCTCATAGAGAATACATGTTTGGGATGCCACTGACAGACGGACAATGGCACAATGAGTGTGCCACGCTGAATGGCGACCGCACAGCCTGCGCACAACTTGAGTGGACTCGTAAATAATAGTAATGACTACTCACGTGGCAACAAATGTTTGCATGTGGCAAACGAATTACATTTTTTTAAAGAATAGGGGGCGAACGAGCAGTTTCTTTCAATGCCTACCGACGACCATGGACAACTCACACCAAAAGAGCGTCGAAGGGCGGGGAAGCGAAGCGACCTGCCCGGCATGGGAGGCGCGCGGATTCCCGCGACTGCTCGAGAAGTCGCTGGAATGCTCCAGAAGTCGCGAGAATTCTATAATAAGTACTATAGTAATGAAAATAAAGTTAAAATTCATATGACACTGAAACTGCGCTCCGCTTCGCTGCCCTTCGCCGCTCTTTCGGTGTGAGTTGAGCCTGAAGGCTAAGCAGATGCGTCTCCCTCCGTCCCTCCTCCCCTCATGGGTCAGTAGCTACTCACAAACCGCACGAAGCGCGACGGTCTAGCTGCCACTATGCGCCAGTATCCTGCGGGCGTCGCCCTGTCGCGATCGTACCGGTCCAATTCCGCTGCAATGCAGCATGGCACTACCTCTTACACATAGGTATTTAATTTCACGTAGATGCCTTTTTTATGGTATAGGAGGGCAAACGAGCAGCCGGAGCCATTTTCATGACTACCGACGCCCACAAACATCCGCATAGAGGCTATACAGATGCGCTGCCCTCCTTTCTCCTCCCACCTCCATGGGCCATGCCTTTAAAATAAGGTCTGTTATACCTTGTCTTTACCTACCGTGGGTATTGGATACTGGACTGTAACTGTAAAACATTTGTGCACATCAATCTCAAACGGCTAACCGATTTGAATGTAATTTCCATGAATATGTTCTGACCAGCTTGACGTAACAATTAGATTTACAATAGTGTTAAATTAAATAAGTTCCTGCATATTTAGGTCGGAAATCCGCAAATGCCCAGTCCGCTGAAACTGGTGCTGCTAATAAGATAATAAGCAAAGGTTTGTAAAAGTTCAGTAGCTCGAAAAGCCGGACGATACCTCAGATCACAATTTGAGACTATGTTCTAGATTATACTCTAATATTAAAATAACACATTCTAGAAATCTTAATACGCCGCTTGAAAGACCTATTAGGTACCTTCTTCTACATATCACAAGTACGATGTTACGGCTTACACCAACCAATATGTAATATCAAACTCAAATTCCGAATTATTCAAAAAAACCCGCAGCAGATGCGGCCTCCGATAAAGCTGATCACACCCACTCCTGAACGATGACTTCCCCGCCCACCAAGTGATGCCACACCGCTATACAAATACACAATTGCATATTTTTTTATCTTTTCTTTTTACGATATAAGGGGACAAACGAGTCGGCCTTTTGGTAACCACTGACATTTATTAACATGGACATAATTGTTATACAGATGTGATACTTCTATATTTACCCCCAATGAGCCAGCTGAGACTCACTAATCAGAAGAAACTCTATTTCTTTGATTACGAAAAAGCATGAAAATTTATTTATTTAATTTTTTTTATTTTGTAAGATGGAGATGAAATTTAACAGAGTCCGTGATCTTCAGGACCGAACGACGAAGGAAGACGTAATATTTAGTTAAGAGGAAAAATCAATCAACCAATAAACTATATTAATATAAGTATGTAGTTTGTTTGTTTAACCTCACATTTTTGAACTATCAAGCGGCTAAAAAAGACTAATTGAAAGCACATTTTAGCAAGGCTTTTTAAGCCATGCTATTCGACAAAATAATATGGAAGTTAAGTATAATTAAATATCACATTAAACCGTTAAATCTGAATTCTTAGAAATTGTGACCACAATTTTCACTTCGGTATTAGGTCCATATATGAAAATCCCCAAAAATACAGCTTGGCATGAGAGCATGACAGCCTTATTCTTAAGAGTAGCAAACATCACTTACGTCACCAACTACGCCAATGGATCGCCATAATTATCATGTAAAAAACGAATACCTATACAATTTTTTTATATAGTAGGTATAAGGGGGCAAACGAGAAATCTGTGTCGTTTTCATGATTACCGACGCCCATAAACATCCGCATAGAGGCTTTACAGATGCGTTGCCTCCTTTCCTCCTCCTCCCTCCAAGAGCCATCGGTTACTTATACACCGCACGAAACGCGACAGTACAGCTATGACTTTACACCGGTATCGAGTAAGCGAGAGGTACCTCCCCGGTCGTACCGGTCTAATTCGGCTACATGCTTGCATGTTGCGTGGCACTACCTCTTACATAAACTCTCACTAAGAACAGTACTCAGTAAGAACAGATATAATTTAACCATAAGTATAATATGACTACATTTCATATAGCCGTATATAGTACTTACAGCTGTATATATAGATAAGTATATTATCGTACCTACCCATATCATATCGACTCGTCGGTGGGTAGGTACTTACACCCTCGCTGAAACAAAAGGCTGTCGTTTCTATTTCTAACGTAACTGCATAGTAAACAAGAAACCTTACGATACCTTACTTTTCTTTGTTTCATATTTTGTACACAAGTTCTTACTTATCTTCTATCTTATATATAATATGTTTAACTTTTGTAGTCTTTTATATTTTTTAGTTTAGTGGCCTTGTCATGGAATCAGATCAAACTGTTTATATTTTTATTTTTTACAACTCTTACAATCGCCAAGAACATGAGACGTTAGATCCTTGAATGGCTTCCAATTTAGCAGATAATAATCACTCTTGGAAAGCAAATAGTATTTATTAGTACATTTTGTTGTGGCATTAACGATATCTGTTCATATACTTAACGGCGTTTTACTAAAATGTAAAATTCTCTTTTGCCTCCAAGTGATGCAATTGTCATTAAAATTTGTCAAATTTACTATCGATTTTGCAGTTCTATAATACTTTGCACATCAGTAATTTGAAACAAACGGTCGCGATCTAAAATTGCGAACCTAGATCGCAGTTTTTACATAAACGACAATGACTGCTCAGCTGGCGAGAAAGTAAAGTTTGTGGTTAAATATAGTACGAACAGCCTGTCCGGAATGATTTCACTCGTAATTCATCCACCACACGACCATGAATGAGGTTGACAGACCGAGGTTTTCCGTAGTAAATATTTTGTCCCCGGCTAATAATAGACGGTGATGTTTCTAAAAATATTGCGTTTACTACGTTATCTGATCTTACAAATCCCTGAAAATCCGCCTCGAGTTAATTGAAATCGAAAAGAGACGGCATGACGTGGGTCGTTCGTTTTTCTTCTAAGGTGTGAAGGAGAGGGAAGGCCGGCAAGTGAGAGCTCAATAACGAGGCTGCCAAGGGTTGCCGTTTCAGGCTCCAGCTTCCCAGCAATATGGGAAGATTTATGTAGCGTCTATGTACGGGAATACTTACGACGTTGATGCAACTTATTCCCACTGTCGCTGGTATATGTTGTTCGCACCTTATTACTCCCTCGTAAACTAGACGGGGGAGGAGGGCAATTTTATTAAAGAGTGGAAAGTTGTAGACTTGTAATTGATCTCTTTGTTTTTATACGTTATGTCAATGTTCTGAGATTGGTGATTTCATTTTATTGAACAAAAATTATCCTACCTACTATCTAGGCCGACATTACTCTTTTTTTATATTTAAAGGGGGCAAACGTATGATTATGATTGCTGATGATTGCTGATGCTCATCCGCATAATTGTTATGCAGGTGTGCTGCCGTCCTTTTTCACCGGATGTGGATGGATAGGTCTATTCACTACCTAGACTGACTATTAGCTCGTTTATCTTTATTATTTTCGGTCGCCGAGAGTATTCTTACAAAAAAGCTGATACAGTAAGTATAATGTAAATCCATAATTTGATATTTGGTTTAACTTATTAAAATTCTGTAATTTAGCTTATTGGTGTGCGCTAAAATTCGAATGAGTTTATGATAACACCTGATTTGTACAAAATTATAAGTTATTGTATATGTGTTTAATTAAAATAAATAAAAAAAATAAAGCTTTAAGGTCTGTGATTCTGTGATCTGATTATGTGAAAAATGCAAATTTAAAAAATATATAATAAATGAAGCATTGATCACTCGGTCACATGGTCGGTACAGTCTTAAAAGTGATACCCATATGTCGCGTTCGAGCGGTCTGTGGTAGTAGATGGTGGCTAATTGGGGAGGGGACATCATATTGTCCCAAAGGGCACTGCACTCAAAAACCACAGGAAAAGCGACAGCAGATCATACACAGACTTTAATAGGAAAATTCAACCCAGTGTGAATTTCATGACCCTCCGACTCAATAACTTCATCAAAACATACGGTGGCTTATTTTAAACCAAGCCTCGCCCTCGAGGATCATTGCAGCCGCTGGTGAGCGGTGCCTCCCTCTTAATCTGAGCATCTATAACAAATTTAATATTTACTCTCACTGACTTATCCTTATAAATCGTCGACAATATTAAAACCACCATTACATTTTGATTGTCGTGTCGCTGCCACCCCTACGCTATTAGCGTGCGGTCCAAGTTATAACCGAAACGTGAAAATTGTTGTTGATACTTACGATTGTACATTTGATTGAAGTTTGTTACAATACAATTTTCTTTACTAATAAGCTACAAATGGTTTATTATTTTTAATACGGGCTGTGCAGGTGCTTTGTGGCTCGCAGTTTCAGCTACGTCAAATATATCCCAAGAGATATTTATTTCTGGATAAAATATATTGTTCCAAATTTAAGTCAATAATTTAATTGAAAAAACATCCAGTAATTTTGAATAAAACTTTATTATAATATTTGTAGGATTTTATGCAATTTACAGCTGTGAATTAGCTAATATAATCTTATTTTTTTTCTACTTTTTACTTTTTGAACCATTGCATTGTACCTACATTTCTTTTTCTCAATTTTATTAAAAATGCCCAGCAGTACAATAATCGATGATATTGATGATTATGATATCACCAAGTACGTACATCAGTAACAAGTTGTTTATAACGTACTTTATTTTGTACAAGGATTTTGCCATGCAGCATGGCAACCGAATTCGGTCGGCATAACTATATCGTACCTCTCGCTAAGAGGATACCGCCGTGAAGCGGCATGTAAACTGCCAAGTTCCTTGCTGTTTGCTAGTTTCCGGTGGTCGGAAAGGTTGGCGACGCATCTGCGTACTAATTATAAAATACTGTAAAAAAATCTTCCGATATCCAGCTGTAAATTTATGATTGCTAACAATGATGATTATAATATAAGTACGTCCACATCTGTACATATATTTTTTTTTGTTCAGCCTATGTTGTCCCACTGCTGGGCAAAGGCCTCCCCCAAACTTCGCCAACTATCCCGGTCTTTTGACTTTTCCAACCAGCTTTTGTCGAAGGCATCGAGTTCGTCCCGCCAATAAAAAATAATAATAAAACAGTAAAATCCTTGTGTTTGGAAATTGAATATATTTACGAAAAACTAATTGGGGGCGATGTTAAAGTAGTATTAGAACACTTTTCAATGTGTTTTTATTTTTTTGTCTGTCAGTTTGTCCGAGCTAATCTCCGAAACTACTGGACGAAATCGAATGAAACTTTTTGTGGTGTATAGATGCTAAGCCGGGTCAACATCTAGAACTTTTCACTGCGGGAAAGTCACTAATTCCTGCGGGAAATTTAGTAATTATACTTTTCACATTGATTATAATAGACCTACGCTACGCGAACGAAGTCGCAGGCATCAGCTAATAAATTAATAAACGCTAAAGCTCGCAACTGGGACAGCCCGGGTCGCACAACCCTACACAGTGCGCGAGTCCATGTGCGGATTTGCAACTAATCCGAATCTATGTCCGAAGCTTTTCGGATGTTTATATTAAGTTGTGTAATGCGTAGTAACTTTATTAAAGTTTAACGCCTCTTATTGATTTGTTAAAATAATACAGTAAGAGCAGAACGGAAAAGCAGAAACGTTTTTTAAGGGGCTATGAACAGTTAGCAACGAGCAGTTAACTTTTTGATTACTACAGATGTGATATCGGTTTGTAATATATTTCCATATAATGTTATATAAAGGATAATGCCGATTTTTCTGTTGGTGTTGGGATATTATAGAGTCTTGGTTAAATTAACTGCAAAACATTGCAAATTCACTCGCATTAAAAAACAATTTATATATCTGGTTGAAATTTCACGTAATGATAGTTTCTGTTTTTCAGTATTTTGCCGTTAAGTACATAACGTAAATACCTATTTCGTTTTTCAAAGTAAAAGATAAAATTTTAAAATTAATTTGCAGCATCTATTTCATAAATATTATTATAAAATAGACAAGAGTTCTAAACTTCTTCTTTAATTTTTCGCAGTTACTGTCTAACTATTACGATTGTTGAGAAAGGAGAACAAACAGCGGAGTGACAGTGTCCAATTTTTACCCTTTGGGTACGAAACTCTGAAAAACAGCGGCACTGGTTAAAGTATTACAACATGTCAGGGTTATGGTCCAAAAAAAATGGGTCAAAGTAAATCAGATAAACCTGACAAAATACATAGGCGCATCACACTGTGGACACGCGATCAATTAATAAACATATTCTTTGAAATATTTTTAGAAATACATGTGTCATGTTATTTTCCATATTTTCAATTACTAAGCTTTTAAGCTCAAAGCAAATTCAGGAGAGATTATACCTGGATTAAATAAAAATTACTTTTTATTAAGAAATAATAAACACACTTCACACTTCTGGATCCTAGATACCTATATATAAAACTTTATGCACTTTTTGACTTTAAAAAATAGTTTTTAAAAACTAAAAACTTTAAAAACTTATGCAGTTTTGACTCATGCAACGATATATATAAAAATTATAAACAAGCCCGATGTTTCGAGCAACGAGTAATTAAAAGGCAACGTCATGGTGCAGTGCAGCCGAATTGGAACAGCATCTGTCGCTGACATGATAACGCCGCCACAGCTATGCTGTCGAGTTGGTAATGAGTTTCCAGTGGCCTATTAGGGAGAAGGAGAGAAGAAGAACAACAACTGCGTAGCATTTATGTGGACATCTATGGGCTACAGTAGTCACAAGAAATCCCCTGGTCCTAAGTGCCTTTTCACATGTGTTACGGCACGGTGTAACCGCGCCGTGCAAAGTAATCTATATAATATACACTCCTTTGCAAAAAAAACGGGCACCTAAGCAAATAATCAATTAAGTGATTACTATTACGTTATTTGGTGATTTTAGGTAGTGATACCTTTATGGTTTCGTAAATTAATCACCAAGGAATCGTTTTGTGAAATCTAGCGTAACGTTTTGACTGGATTGGTAAGAAAAATGTAAAAAATCAAAACAGGGGTAGTTCACCTGCCCTATAAGTAAAAAATGAAAAACTAATTTTAATTGTAAAAAATAAGTTTTAC
>LUGF01050512.1:196268-239652 GCA_001625245.1 Calycopis cecrops
AAAATTTGAATTTCGAATGTACATTTTTGGCATCACGACACATTTACGGCCGGCCAGTAATATATTAAGAAGACTTAAATCCTTTTTTGTATCATATTGTTTTCAGGAAAGAAAAAAATCAAAACCGCCCGTTTTTTTTGCAAAAGAGTGTATAAAACTCAAACGTGACATAGCCAGCTATCAACACACAGCCCAAACCACTGGACGGATCAAGCTGAAATTTGGCATCCAGGTAGATGTTACGACGTAGGCATCCGCTAAGAAAGGATTTTTAGAAATTCAACCCCCAAGGGGGTGAAATGGGGTGTTGAAGTTTATATGGATTTCGCGGTTGAAACCGCGGGGCACAGCTAGTAATGTATAAGAAGTTAAGCCGTTTCATGTGAAAGCTGTCTTAACAGCTCATACATTACTACTACACGGCGCGGTGACCGTGTCGTAACCGTACGCATGTGAAAAGGCGCCAATGCTCTGAAAAAAATGTCTAAATCTACATTTGTTTTAAGTATTTTAAGGTCGACAGAAAAAGCGCCAGTTGTTTTTAAATCAAATCAAAATGTCGGCCGCTAGGTGCGGCCAGTAACAATGGCAGTGAAATTAAGCGAATAAAGGGTGACAGGGTAAAGCTGGTGTGATGGATCCTTTTAATATAACGCCGCAATCCGTCCAATCTGATCAACGTCATTTAAATTTTAAATTTGTGGACGCTAGAGCACGCCTGGTTATTGACATTTCATCATCTCTTAAAACCCGAAAAAACCGCATAAAACAATACCTACGCCCACAAATTAGAGTCAGGGTAGAGAAGGTAAATAATTAGTGCGTTTCCTGCATTACTTGTGATTTGGACATCTTGGGAGGTAGCGGTACCTTTCGCTAACATGACTCCGCCTTAAAACTTATGGTTGATGCACAATTGGACAAAGAAGGGCAACGCATTTCGTCTTCACTTAACGGATGTTATTTACCTCGGGGTTATTATAGTGAAATGTCATTGACTATTTACGCCAGCAAGGCTCAACGACTAAACGATATCATCTTTATGGTCCTAGCGCCCATATACCTATAGGCCTTTATACATAACTATTATCAGCTTTGTAGAAATCTGTAACATAAGCTTTGAGAATGTTATTAAAATTAAAACATAAGAGACATCATCGAAGAAAAAACATTAGGTTCAGGATCGGTAGTACTAAGCATTTTTTATACTTCCCTACTCTTTTTGTCAATTTTTCGTGATTTTTATTATTCTTATTTTAAAAATGTTACTATCGGGCCTTTATCCGACATTAAACGTGAAAATAGTATGTTTGCAAATAATTAAACTAACCGTATTTTTTTAAACTAAAGCTAATAAATTTATGGTGCCCTTTGTCAATATTATATTGTGATTCGTCATACATTCTGTACAAATCAACAACAACAACAACAAAAAATGACTTTAAATAAAACAAATGTTACCATATTGTGATGACGCCTGCATTATCCTACAATCCCGTTACAGCTAATATTGTATCCAAATCAGCCGTCCGATCGGATCGGTCGGGTGCATTAAGTAAGATGTAGCAACAGGGGTCGGGGCCGAAGGGCGCTCGCAGGATATTGCCTAATCATTCCCGCCTTCACACCCTACTAACAGCCAGTTGTTTTAGTATTCATGGCACTTTATTTAACGCCCCACCGTAAGATGCCCCATTGTTTAGTTGTAAATGCGTTTTAACGTTCGATATATTAATCTTACTCACGATATTAAAAAGTCTAAAGTTGCTGAAAATTGCAAGACCAGAGCGACTAAGAAACTTTATCCAAGAAAACAAACACTTAAAGGATACTTACTATATAGGGCATATAAGTATAGCCAAATACTGACAAGTCATTTATTTTTTTTTATCACTAATAATCACTTTATCGATTAGGTTTTTATTGGAGTAAGTTATAGTATTATTAAAAATATGCTTTTTTTCACTTATAATGTTTTAAAGGTAAACATACATTTTATTTTAAATCAAATAATTTAAAATAAAATTACCGTAATTGCCGTACCCTATAATACCAAGTATATACATCACATCGAATGAAAGTATCTTATGTATCAGAATATCTCACACAATATGAGTAGGTAGGTACCTATTCTGTAACAAAGTATTAGCATAATGTTGATGCACCCATTTGGATAGTGGTTTTTGTGTATCAACTCCTCAATCTTACTAACGAAATTGGATTGCCGGTTTAATTACGCGTAAAACAATCCCAAAATCAGGAAAGTAGTAAACGTGAAAGCGGGGCTGTTTTCGGGTTATTAATTTTGACAAAGCGCCGTGGAGAAAGGGTTTGGGTTGGCCCGAACGTGTTGTGACGTTGTAGCTCATAATTCTCACAGACTCGCTCGACTAGAACATCAGTAATCATATTTTTTCATAGTGCACGAAATTATCTTACATATATTTTGTTTTTTTATTTTTATTCAATATGATCATATAGGATTTCTAATTAAAATATTAGAAAAGTAAGTAAGAAACTTAATATATAAACTGAGTTTCGAAGAAATTAGATTCTAAATATTGTGTTAGGAGAAACTGGTACCAAACACCTACCATGTTATTTATTTTAAACTTAGAAATCTGAAATGTAGACATTAGTTTGTAGAACCCCAAGAAAAGACTCTTTTTTAGGGGTCTAAAATTTTCAAAACTGCTCTTTGAAAATTTTATTCTTGCGAAATATTCGTATCTTTGAGAACACTTTGTTTCATTGAAAATAATAACGAATAAACAATATGTGTGTATGATGTATAATACAAAACGCGATAGATGATTTGATTGTTGAAAACTAGTGATGACTTTGACCTACGGCTCTACGCCTGCGGACTCTACAAACCGATATCAAATTCCTCTTCATTGTAAACACGGAAAGCATTATCGGAAGGAACAAATCGTAAGCAACATTCATCATCCAGCAACAATTGCACAACGAGCCATTATATTGCGTAATTTTATTAAAAACACACAAAAGGATGTCACCGACAAAAGTCGGAACAGCGGATGCGATTCGCGCCGACTCACCGACAAACGTTGGATTTTTTCACGCAATCTCTGCAACAAAGAAGGTTGCATTGGCAGTTTGTTGGCGAGGATGTTTCCACCCACAATTCAACGGGTCATCGTTCATAGTATCGGAAATGAACGATTTAGTGGCACTTTACATTTTGTTAATAGGCCTCATATTGTATACACAGGTGCGATGGTTTTGTTATATCTGGCCGGTTGAAGATCCTGCTCTCATTTATCATTGTACGGGACATAAACTTTGTAGTATTCCTTTTTAACGCATGTTACGAAACTAGAAAAGTATTTTTTTTTACTTTTGTTCATTGTGGAAGGATGTAGATTGTAGGTATAAGTATTGCCTTAAAGACACCACTACCGTTTTCCGAAGCTGAGCTACATTTGCATCCTCAAAAGCCAAGTTTATGTGTGGTCTTCTACTTGATGGCTCGCGGTTTGTACATCCGGAGCCTTTAGAGACTACATAAATCACGACAGTTTCATCATCATCATCATCAGCCTATTGTAGTCCACTGTTGGACGGCGGCCTCTCCATAGCACGCCACTGGCCTCGATCTTCGGCTAACCTTTCCCACTTCCTGCCCATAGCTTTGCGTATGTCGTCACTCCATCTAGTTTATTTTATTCAAAATCCCTACTAATGTTATAGGTGTGAATGTAAGTTTGTTTGTCGTCGTTGTTACAATTTCACACCACAACTACTTAAACGATCATCTTAAAACTTTACCTATTCGTAGAGGTATTAGAAAGGATATAGCATACATTTTATTAAAAAAAAATAAGGACACGAGCGAAGTCACGGGTACCTGTCTAGTAAATAAAACATGGCCGTGTCCTCTGAAGACTGAAAATCAATATTAGTTAATCTAAATTATATTTCGTTAGACCATAATACAGTGCCTTGGATTTTGCATACTCGTTCACAGATGCAGCATGGCACTACCTCTTGCTGCATGGATTTAAGTTTTTCATTAAAAGAAATAATAGCACCATAAAGGCTCAGACACACTGTTGACACATTAGACGTCGTTGTAACGACAGTTTTATCGCGAACCTTAATACTCGCCTCTGGCCTGTACCGCGTCATTAAGGCAATAGTAAACTGCCTTGTAACTGAGATGTTTATTTCACCCTCAATTAATGGATTAAATTCGGCTAGAATCGACGCACATAATCGTAGCGTAGACCATTGCGGTTTTAGAAGAGACTTACGATGAAACTTTTAACTGTAGCAGCAGTGGATAGAGCTTAACTTTGAGCATTGTATGTCAAAGTTCCCTATTGTGAGCGGCAGACAAAAGAGCCAGTGGGTCGAACAATACGATGAGCTGCGATGGAATTGATTTTTCTGCTGGAACATTACGTTAATGTCGGCAAACACGACACGTTTACTCAACATTACGGAAATGTGGATGTATTTTATTATTTAACTGGCTTATGCCCACGACTTTGTTCGTTAGTATTCATTTATACAGATATCTTACAAGTACACGGACTAATGATAACGTACCTATCTCTATTCCCTCATTCCGAATTACGACAGGTAGACAGTCCGGCTGGGCACGAGAGGAGTCAGGCGCAGAAGTTAGAATTCCGGTCATGCTCCTATGCAGCCCTTGACGTCAGAGTTGCAGGAAGAGGGACCCGTTGGTCTCTCGTACCATGATAATAATAGTTGAGTTAATTATTATAATCTCTCTCATCCGAGAGTTCTAGTCCTAGAAACCTAGGCTCATCGCCCGACGAACTCTCATAGCAATCCGAAGCAAAGAGAAGCTCAAAACAGCTTGTATTGGGCTTCTCTTAGCTTCGATAGCATAAATTCAGGTCTGAAAAAATATGTCACTACTAATGGCTTAACGTGCTCTCAGAGGAATGGGAAAGTAAGATCGCTAACTGCCTAATTCTGAAATTAAATTATTAGAAAGAGATTAGGCTTAAGGTCAAATATCGGCCTGTTGAATCAATAAACAAACAAGTCAAACGCTACGGGCGTCCTTATAAATTAAAATTAACTAGACTAAAGTAAGATCTAGAAAAAACAACATTAAAAATTGCTGACAATTTCAATGAATAGAGATCCGTATTACAAAAGACACGACTTCTAGTTTAGAGTCCTCTATTCGAGAGTTACGCCCTTGCTGACCAACCAGAGCCGACAATAGAAGCCTGAGCTAAAGGAAGGAAGTTGATCATTCTTATTCGATTAGTATTGCATGTCGGCCGACTCAAAGACGTAATGTATTCTACAGGATATAAACAGGATTTATCTGTAGTATTATTACAAAGATATTACAAGATAAAAAGAACTGTTGTTTGTGAAGTTATCTCTGTTGTAACTGTTATTTTCTAGCTAAAGACAAAACCTAGTAAATTGGTACTCGTGAAAAAGGCATATGGTAAATAATCTGAATTGAAATTGGCAGGATCGAACCGGACGAAACGTGGCAATCAGCTTTTAAGATAATTTATTATTTTAAATTTTATGTATAACCAGAAGTCCTATTTTTAAACTTTCCCTTGTTCGTGAATCAATTGCCATCAAGTATGTCACCTAGGCAGAGAAAATATTTCTCCGATAAATATATTTTTTTGTAATCAACAAACGTATTTGCAACCAAAATGCTCCTAAACGGTTTGACCTATTTTTATCCCGTTATTTCTACCGAATATATTTTTCCGTGTATGTAACCACGAACCCCAGGTAGCGATGTTATAAAACTATACACGTAGAAGGTATAAGAGTAAATTGTTTGTAAATAATACGATAAACAGCCGCCATGCAGGGCCGTCGCCTCCCATCACAGATGCAGGGGTAAGTGAGGTTTGACTTATTATACTTGCAAATGATCTTAATTAAGCTGCCTACTGGAATTTTTAGAGAAGCTATTCAGTCGTAGTAAAAGGAGCAAGAATTCTTTAACAATGACATTACAGGGTTCGGTACCTAAAGGTAAAAACGAAACCTGCGCTGTCCATCTGTTTGTCTGTCACCAGGCTGTATCTCATAAACCGTGATAGCTAGAAAGCTGAAATTTTCACAAATTATGTATTTCCCTTGCTGATATGCCGCCTGTAACAAATACTAAAAATAGAAAAAAAACATTATGGCGGTCCCCATACATAAGACGGTGTTTTTTTTTATTTTGTTGCTCAATATTAACAACAGAAACTGGTAGACGGTTACCAGGCAACGGTCAATGATGGTAATGATGGTACGGAACCCTTCATGCGCCAGTCCAACTCGCACTTGGCCGGTGTTTGCTGTGCTCACAATTGTTACCGAAATTAGCTTTGCATTAATTCGGTTAATAATAAATCTAAAAAGTATTTGTGACCTTACCTTTAATTTATGACTTTACCTTTGTATATGATGCGGATGGACCAAAGTCAGAGGAATCAAAGATTTCCAGATATTGATAGAGATCGGCTACCTACCAAGAGCTAATCAGACGGCTCATTTGTGGAATAAATATCCATTCACCAATAATTCATATAAAATAAAAAACGAAGAACTTCTATTTAATCCAATTACATTTTAATCGTTTTCTCATTTTCAATGACATCTATAAAAAAGGATGATCCTTTTATGGTTTGACAATTTCAATACAATGATAATTTGTCACTGGAGTCACTTCGGATGAGCAGCTGGCCCCCACGCGACCCCATACAACCACTACTGCCTTTCTTTATCCGGATTCGTAACGCATCGAGCTTTGTCAATACGGTTGTTTAATTTATATTATGTGATCGCCAAACTTCATTTAAGATCCTCAAATATGTGCAGATGTCTTTTATGATCGGACAGAAAAAAATGTCTTTTATAAGCCGGTGTCTATATACCGGATTGGTTTTTGTACGGTACCTACAGTCATTTAATTTTTGATAAATCCTACTAATATTATAAATGCGAAAGTTTGTATGTTTGTTTGTTTGTTGCTCCTTCCCGCAAAAACTGCTGAACCGATTTTCATGAAATTTGGCACACACATAGAGAGTAACTTGGATTAACACATAAGATAGTTTTTTATCCCGAAAAAATGTTCCTATGGGGATGCCATGGGATGATTTATTACTTTCCACGGGATCAAAATTTACACGGGCGAAACCGCGGGGCGCAGCTAGTATGATATAAGGGTTATTTTCTGCATTTAAATGAAAAATAATGAAATTTCTTTGAAAATATGAAAATGAAGACATACCGTTCGCTTTGGTATAAAAAATTAAGCAAACCTTGTGCTAAATTATTAGTCCTTCAACTTTCAAATAAGTAATATTCTATTCATTAATACAAATAAATAAATTATTGTAAAAAGAAAAAAATGTGAAAGTTCTGCGCCACAAACGTGGTCGGCGAATCCACTTCCTGCCTACCGTTTCCCGCTGAAATGGATCGCTTCCGGCTTCCATTTTTCATCTCCATATCGAAAATAAACAATTGACTTGCCAGTTTACAAATTAAACATTTTATTCTAATTATTGTGACTTTATAATAACTACTATTATACTACTATACAAGACTAATATTATACTTGCATAAAAATTGTTATTTAGTTATATTTAATTAACTTATTATGATATTTAATCGTGTAGCATAAAGCTGTTGCTTCTTATTTAGATACCTATAATATTGTTAGAAAAACTTATATATTTACTTATATATTATTTCAGGCAGCAACTGAAGGTTGGTCACCACTAAGGTTGAAATTCTGGAGTGGGGTCACTTATGACAAATTTAAGATTTACAAAATATTAATATGTAACGTCCTTGCTTTCATTATGAAAGATCTATATCCAGCAGTGGATTTGTAAGGGAAAATAATAGATACTTAAGTAGTTTTATGCTTATTCAAAAATACGAACTTATTTGTAAGGTAATAAAAGTTAGTTTCGTGCTGTATTGAAATAGAATTTAGCCGGCGAGACCGGAGCGGTGTCGCCATAACTATTATGTTTAGGATACCGATGCTCATCAAGAGACACCAATAACACTGCAAAATAAAATTTTGTTCGGTAAGAAAAAAAAAATGAGCGGAAGAGAAATTACAAAAGAATATAAAACAAACAATATCGACTCCACAGTTTTGTTATCGCTCATTCGTCCTGTCATAATCCCTTAGACACAAACAAGCCGTTAGCAGTCTTGTACGATTAATACCAGCGGAGGGCCACACCCTTGCAGAGAGCTATTCCGCGTCGGAACCGCTTAATGAGCCTTGAATAAACTAATTCACTTAAACAACAAATCATAATATTCTCTTTGGTTTTATTAACGGTTTAAAGACCTTTTGTGAAAGGGAGAGAGTTACCTGAGTTATACCCGGTATATAAAGTATATGGTTTAGTTGATAGATTGAGTACAGTTTGATGGGGTTGGACTTATGTAAAGTTGTCCTAACCTGCGTTTTATGGTATCGTGAAATGTGATTTATATTTATAAACTAAAGCTGTCCTCATGCACGGTACAAAATGTAATTTGGTAAAACACATACCTAAGGCGCCTCCCCAGACCTGTCTCTAGTTATCTACTATTTTGACAAAAAATACTTCTTATTATATTTTTTTCTGGGCCTTAGGTTCGCCTAATTTTTATTATCATCCTGTCTTACAGCAACCCTATATATTATCACTGGTCACACTATATCCTCTTCCCCATCCCCCCATAAAGCCAATTTTAATATACAGGTAATATTTCCATGCTCCACGGTCTAAGATCTGCGGTGATAATGTGGCGCAGAGGGCGCTGGTGTGGCGGGTAATTGTGAGAACTGATTTGGTAATTAGCGCGACGAGTCACAGAGGGCGCGAGAACTGGCCGCCCCACGCTATACTCGTGGGAGCTATTAATTATAAATGTTTGTTTTAAAACGTTTGCTTGTACAACACTGTTGCCATATTTTTATTAAGCTAGTTGTTTGTGTTTGAATCTTCTTTATTTAGATTGCTCTTTTCATTCGTGTTGTTATAGTTACTGAGCGCTTCTACAGATCTTGTTAGCTAAATTTAAATTCATTTTAATAATAACGATGTCTTAAATATTTTGGGTAAATTTTACAGAAAAAGTAGTCAAAAAGGAGGTTGATTATTATAAGATCGTGAATAATTTGACACATTTATTTGTATAATATTTTACTTGCTACAGCAATATCGTGAGTCTAAATTTTTGCATACGTTGCAGAGATTTTTATTCAGTCACAGGTCAAATAAATGAAATCGTTTGAAATCAAAATGATACAATATTAAGGAGTCTGTATAATCTTATAATGATCTATATCTCAAATAATTAATCATCTATCACATCACTTAGTTTAAACCTTTGAATGTTTGCATTCATATTAATGTATGCAAGTCAATTTATTTCAATTTACTGGATGGTATTGTTTTGGCGGGAGAAAGCATCGCTCCCGCGCTTCCGGACGTAGCTTCCGCCACGATCGCGACGCGTGCCGCGCCATCTTTGATCGCTACCCTACAACAATTGACGTTCGCCGGTAAAAGTCACCTAACCCTCATTTATTAAAGCTTTGCCATTGAAAATAAAACCTTAATACAATAATAATAAGAGTACTTTCAGCGCGTGGAAAAACATCATTTTGATGTTTAAATGAATAATAATGGTTCGTGTGATTGTTTTATCTGTGGCAGTAATGTTATTTAATAATTATCGGGAACGTCGGTCGCCGGGCGTCCATCGTGACGCGTGGCCAATGTGTTATTACCACTTTCAAAAGGTAATTTCAACAAACAATCAATGGATATAATGGAATATACTGCGGGCTGTCGATGCTATATTTTAGGATATTGATGAAATATGATGGACGGTTTATTACGTGGTTATTTGTAAAACACCAGCAAGCTTTCAGATAGATAGAATCTTTTATTTGTTGAATTTTACATATGTTGTTGAACGACTTTTCTTAATTCGCCATTTTATTATTTCTTACAAAAATAAATGTAAATTAAATTGTTCGCCCGAGCGTTATAAGTGCGTCGTATAAATTGGCTCCAATTGATCTTTAGAAACAATTTTGCACTATCCACCAAGTAAAAAGATTAAATAAAACGATTCACAATGTGTCTTTCTGACAACAGAGACTTTTTCAAGAATCAAAGCCTCAAGGCTAGGCTAGACTAAGTAAACTGTAAAGAAGTTTGTCTTTTATACATGTGAATAATTCACATTCACTTACAGTGCATCTTGTTACATGCAGAAATCAATCAGCTAGATGTATCTACAGACTATTTCACACGCCGTGTCCCGTGACACCATAAACATCAATTAAATCCACCATTATCGTAACAAATACAACAAACACGGCACGCCGGTGCGACGTACGATAGCAAACATTTACGTACACACCCTGTGTGCTCTGAACTGCATCTATTTGCCCGCTAACAGTCTGTCAACATTGACGTTTGAAATATTGCGCATCATGTTTATCAATCACGTTACGTTTCACAGACCGCTAGCACAACCGCTAGTACAGTACCGATTAGTACAATGGATAGGATGAGGACGCTAGTGAAGCAGTTTCGAATCACGCCAAGGAAAAATGTCTTTAATTTCAACTGAAGAAATGGTCTAGTTAACAAACTGTGCTAAACCTAAACATTACGTCTTATTCCATTCCATGACTAGAAAATAGATACAATAGAAGTTAAGATGATGTACAGGAAGAAAATGTTAACTACTTTACTACTTATCTACTTTATGATCTCTTCGCTCGACGAGTAGGTACTTAGAGTCATTAAAAGTAGCAGTATTGGGCTTCTTTTTCTCTTTCTCTTATTTAGAAATAGATATTCTATCTACTTTAAGATATAGCCCTGTTAATGAGTGAAAAAAAATATAGAATATGAAAATATTGCTGACCAAACTATGCTGTTATACTATACTTCTTACCACGATTCACATTTCCATAAATTGGCTTATTATTTGAGAAATACTATAAGTAAAATGAACTATATGATCATAGGTTGTAGTAATTTTCATTGCAGACTTTTATAATTTAAGTTAAAGTTTGTGCAAAGAGCTTTCTATTTACATCGAGAGAATTTATAAACTTGTTACTTAGGTAATACCATTTCAAATGTAATTTCCTTGCACGGTAATATGCGCAGTTCCCCCATACACAAAGAAGTTTTCTGTTTATCAGACAAGTTGTTTAAAGGGAAATACTTGCAATACCGTGAGTGAAACTCGAAAGCATCGGAGAGGCATTACTGTGAAAGTTTTGTGTAACAATGTGTAATGTTGCCATTTGTATGCGTAAAAATCCACTCCGGAAGCGGGAGAACTTGTGTCCTAGCGGGGGAATCGCGAAACTTCGCTATTGTGGCGCCATCTACAACTGTCCGGTACACTGACGCGCTTCCGGCTTCTCTTCAAAAGTCTCCAACTGTCAACTCGGGTACGGATGTCTCGGGATTTCCTCAAGAGTCTTTTTTCGTCCTATTGATAGATTTCTTGAGTTGTATAAATAGAGAACTCGACTAACAAACTAGGACAGGGTTATACGTTTTTTGTCTATATTCTCTATTATTTACGTCTATATTCAAGTAACAATCTTGTCACCAGTTCCTTAATGCCATTTAGTGACTTATCTATTCGTACACTACAAATTAAACTACCCAGTAAATTATCGTGGTTACTTTTGACTAGAATAGAAAATTTTACGTTTATTTTAATAATATCGGGGATATTTAACCCCAACTTCATTCTCGGAATTCATACAAAAATTTATTTCCTATTTCACTCTCTTATAATTATTTAAAAAAAACGCCACATCACCAACATTGAGAATGCTCTAGGTCATAGAAGCTTACCATGTTTCAGTTCTCAAATTTTCAGTTTCCAGTAGTTTTGGCAGTTTGTTGATAAATCAGCCAGTCAATCAGGATATAATATAAAACTTTACACATTCTAATATTAAAAAAGTTTTCATAAATCTCTATCCAAATCTTAGTTAAACAAACAGCAGGAAAAAGCTATTCACTTACGAAAATATGTCTTACGCTTCCGCCCGCAGCTTCGCCTGCGTGCATATCGGTCTTCAAAATTTGAGTTATTATACATACAAACCTTCTCGAATCACTCTATTCATTAAAGAAAACCTTCTTTAAAAGAATGATGGGTAATTCTAAAGATCTAAGCATATACACACACAGACGGCGGAAAGCGACTTTATTTTATACTATGTAGTGATTATTAAAGAGTGAAGAGTCCTAAGTTATTTTGGCCATATCGCCCGAAGACAGCCAGACATAAACTGGTTGTAATCGGCAAGATAGAGGGGAAACGACCAAGGGGGCGTTCACCAACGGGCTGGTCTGACCAAATCAGAGAAATAACAGGTCTCACTGTGACTGCAGCACTTAAGCAGGCCGGAGATAGACCGGGATGGAAGAAAAGAATTAACAACTTCGTGAAGGATTTCCAGAACGGGCACGACCTTCAGCAATGAAGAGGACGACCAAGAAGAAGAGAGTGATTATTAAATCATCTACAAATAACGGACAATTTCAGTTGCACCCTAATTTGTTGTTGGCGCAATAAGTACGCTCTAGTAATTATAATTTGATGCTATCGCCAGACGAGAAGCCGACTGCCAGCCCTCAGGGTGACACCGCGCGGCCGTGACCGTGATGAGAACTGTTACTCATCAGGTCGCCGGTACCAGGGGTTAGGTGACGAAACACATCGCCACCTCGAGAACTGAGCATGAGCTCAGTGAATACGAGAACTACAGGATACTCCATTTCATCAGAACCGTGACAGCCAGACAGCTGTAATCATCTAAGATGATTTCTGTTGCTGCTATAATAAATACTAAACTTTGTAAATCATAGCTATTTAAACTTAAAAGAACCATTGCAAACTTACATGTGTAGTGTTTCAAACAAAATGTGTGAGATCTCAACTTATACATTTTTCCAAACATGGGTCTCGAGCCTCGAACCTCTCGTAGGTACGTAACCATCCAATCTAGACTGGACTACACTGATATAATAACTCCCCTGATTGATGTCGAAAGTTTGCGCAAATGTCACATAAAACTTTAATTTTTCCCAGACGTAGCTATTCATTCATAAACGTTAAAGCATCTGAAACGACGCGGTTTTTAAATAACTAAATATACCGCGACCGGGAAAGTAGTAACTCACCATATGATTAAGATGATTATTTATACTAATGGTGGACGATATAATTCAATTGATACTGAAGAACAAATGATAGCGGGGAGGTATCTCTCGCTTACACGAGACCGTTGTTTTTTTTGACAACTGTGCTGTCGCGTTTCGTGCGCTGTGCAAGTAGCCGGTGGCCCATGGAGGTGGGAGGAGAAAGGAAGGCAGAACATTTGTGTAGCCTCTATGCGGATGTCTATGGGCAACGTTAGTCATGAAAATGGCTCCGACTACTCGTTTTCCCCCCTATACCGAAAAAAAACAAAAGGAAAGTCAGCAATCAATATATAATGGATTGAACCGCGATGAAATTTGTTACAGTAGTTTTATTGTAATGAGTAATGGCGTAATTTGAAGACACCATTTTTTTTTTCTTATTTTCCACTGAAAGTCACGACGCATAAGCTTGAGTTGATACAAAAAGTTTATTTTCATTCGACCTTCTCTAGCGCTGGCATTGGACATGAAATCGCGTTGACAATAACAATCAATTATTTTTATTTGAACAAAGTTTATATTTGTAACACGTCCATTCCTCGTATATTATAAGTATGAATGTATACATATTCATATGGCATATGAGCAAGTTGGGGGTCCATTCGTATTTCGCAGAATGCCGATTTCCGTGCAGTAACCGATTCAAGCTGCCACCAGCGTGTTGTTTCGATGAACGCCAAGACGCAAGATCCCCTGCAACTGTCATCCGTATTCCGTACCAGGCACCGCATCAATTTGAAGGTTGCCGTCCTTGCCCCCTGACAATGAGGCACAACAATTTCTTTTAGCACAAGAAACAGCACAGTATAATTGTCACTTTGCGGTGGTATCACGTAAGCAACAGACCCTGATCGTGCTGGCCTAATTTGTTTCCAATGCAGCACACTAGGAATGGCAGATGAAAGGTTAACACAAACACAATCAAAATACAATGCGGATATGGAGAGAATGCAGGTTCCAGTGAAGATGGAAGACGAACTATGATTAGATTATTCTGGCGCTGTCCGAAAGTGGCGTCAAGAGTATCTTAACCAGCGTTTTTGTAAGAAGAGAGTATGGTCGCCGCACACTTATCAACTCGGAGGGATCGCCTAGAAAAGCGAAGACGATACGATTACGTTACGTTTCCCACTGCGTTGCGGTATGAAGTTTCATACAAAGAATACTGACCGGCTCGAGGTGATACGGTTACTATCCCTTTCAGGGTTGACAAGTGTGAGACGACCATTATGTGGAGGAAGCAAGGCGAGTGTGTAAGGATCGACATATGTGACACCCTTCAGGAACTGTCGTGAAAATGTATTCATGTTGTTGCAGCATACTATCTCTTACTCCTTATAATCAATATCGTAATTATACGGTTCAGCGAAGGTTTTCAAACGCAATTCGTACTACAATCCCGGTCGCGCATCGCGCAGCGCATCATTTCCCCAGTTTACGTGGGCGGGCTCTATTCATAGCAAGGTCGGACGATATAGTATTACAGTTTCGACGGCTAATATCTCCTGACCTCCACACCATCGACATTTCACCGTTCGACATCTGAGTTACGTGGCGCCGAGGGGGGAGCGGGAGGTCATCGCATGCTGGCGTCTTATCATCATCACCTTGTATATTGTCTGCCCACGCTTATCAACATGCATCACGGCTAGATAAACATGAAAGTAGGACTGTTCCTATATCCGGCAGAGTATTAAATACAATACACTGTACTAGTATTAATTACTATATACAATATACTGTACTAGTATTAATTACAATTTATAATATACTGTACTAGTATTAATTACTATATATAATATACTTTACTAGTATTAATTACAATTTATAATATACTGTACTAGTATTAATTACTATATATAATATACTTTACTAGTATTAATTAGTACTTATATAGACATAGTACATGTTCATACATTAGCAAATGCATTGTTTTGTGTTTATTAAATCGCTTTGTTTCCGACAATGTTGGTTGATAATTGAATACGTTTTAGTAAGGTAGTGCCACGATGCATGCAGACATGCAGCCGAAATGGAAGGACACCGCGGAGGTAGGTACCTCGCTTACACGATACCGGCGTAAAATGACAGCTGCGCTGTCGAGTTTGGTGCGGTGTGGAAGTAGACGGTGGCCCACGGAGGGGGAGGAGGAAGGAGGGCAACGCATCTGTATGACCTCTATGTGGACATCTACGTGCGTCGGTATTGATGAAAATAACTCAGATTTCTCGTCCGCCTTCTTATGCTATATGAGAAAAGTACATTTCAAAGTTTGTCCTCGTCCTCAGATTTCTCAGAGATGTAAACTATCGCGATCACAGTTTTATATATTAGATTAAAAATACATATAATACATAGATAAACATCCATGACCTAATCGGGACTCGAACCCGCGATTAGGAAGATTCTGGAGAGAACATCACGTTCAGAGAGACAGTCGATCAAGTGAAATGACGATCTCCATGCAGTTGCTACCTAGCCGATTAGATTGGTTAGGGTTGCTGGATATAGACCGTCATTAGAGTCGAAAAAGGCCTTTGCCTGTCAGTGAACCGACCCAATTCTAAAATGTTGTATACTACATATAAATTATTTTATAGACAGCGTCAAGACTAGCTAAAGAATCAAAGCCGAAAATCAAAATGTACTTAAATCTCAGGATTTCGTTTGTTTTTGTTAGGGTTTCTCGGATTTGTGTTGTAATTTCACTTCAATTTCAAATTCCAAATTCTGCCACCATGACTGAAAGAAACATACATCTGTCCCATGAGCGAGAACAGAAGTTTTGCCATTGTTCATGGTGTAGGCGTCGCCAAGAGTACGGGGGAGAACGCACATTGTCGCGTTTCGCGTGCATTTGGATTATTCAGATGGTGTTGATCACTATCCACCATTTGGGCCATTGCAATGAATTCACATTTAAACTATCATTTAGTTGTATGTTTTTTTTGCGTAAATGTCGCCATTGCAAGAAATTCACATTTAAACTATCATTTAGTTGTATGTTTTTTTTGCGTAAATGTCGCCATTACAAGGAATTCACATTTAAACTATCATTTAGTTGTATGTTTTTGTTTGCGTAAATGTCGCCATTGCAAGGAATTCACATTTCAACTATCATTTAGTTTTTTGTTTTTTTTTGCGTATATGTCTTTAGGCGCCAGTGGTGACGAATGAACAGACGACTTCGACTGTTTGTTTCTCTGTACACAATATCATTATCGTCGTCACAGTTTTTTTATTTTCTTATACTACATCTATCCCTACGCCTCAGCTATTTTAATTTATGATGTATCTTGAAACAAAGACGTAATTCTGAATGGAGTCACGGCTATTCTCTCATAATCCATTAATCTGTAGCCGTCGCGTACTTAAGACGTACGAATTGAGCACTAAAAATAACGTTGATATCATTTCCGTTCATATATTATTTTTCTACAAATATATAATTAGATCTCGAATATATGTTTTGCATTATATGTAATGTGACAGCGTCGCTGTCGCGTTTCGTGCGGTTTGTGAGTAGCCGGTGGCCCATTGGGGAGAGGGGGAGAATAGGAGGGCAGCGCATCTACGTAACACTCTTGCGAATTTCCAGGGGCGTCTGTAGTTATCAAAAAGCTCCGATTGCTCGTTTGCCCCTATATGCTACAAATAAAATAAAAAAATTTATGAAAAAACACACATGAATAAAAATTACGATTGTTACAAACAAAATAATCGAATAAAAGAAAAAAAAAATTTGCTTTTAAGGGTTTTTGCTAGGTCTGGTTCTGAAAAGAATAACTAGAACCAAAATTGGTGTATTCTATTCGTTATATGTATGCATTCGTTGTATAACTAATTTTGTATTCGAGAATAACTAATGGTTGAGTAGTGTAGCTTTTATTAACATGCAGTATTGAAACCAACTGCCGGCACTCGTTGGTTATGATGATATAGAAATGTACCTATAGTTTCGACTACACATTCCAGTGATGAATACCTACCTGTGTTTTACTTAAAAGTAACAAACTAATCAGAGTAATTAGCTAAAAGGTAGTAGGAACTGAACAAACCGCTACGCAGTACCATCACATATTTTAGAAGCATATAACTGATGGTCTAGCAATATTTTTTCTTTAAAGTTCTTGAAGTGACAATATCTAATATATAAAATTCTCGTGTCACAGTTTTCGTTGCCATACTCCTCCGAAACAGCTTGACCGATTCTCATGAAATTTTGTGAGCATATTGAGTAGGTCTGAGAATCGGCCAACATCTATTTTCATCCCGATGTTCCCACGGGATCGAAAGTTACGCGGGTGAAACCGCGGGGCGCAGCTAGTAACTCACACATATGCCACTAAAACAAAAATAGGCGGTCGCAATGATCGTCGAGAGAATTGAAAACTTAAAACTATCGTAAAATGCTATATGTAGCACAGGAAAATGGAACCATGTTAATTCTATGCGTAGCGTTAACAAAAGCGGGTTTACTAGTGCGAACTCATAATATTTTGCCTGCCTGAAGCTGTTCGATAAATTTTAGTAAATTACATGGTTCTATTTCGACTCAATGGTATTTCACTGTAGTGTAAAAGAACTGTAAGAGTAGTGTTCTGCAACGCCGGGCGCGTTACATATACCGCGATAAGATCTGTTAAAGTTCTTTTAATGTAATAAAGTGTAAAAGTTGTTGAGTACTGTAAAATAGAAAAATTATGGAGGTAGAATCAGAGAGGGAGAGATTAGAGACGGAAATTAAGTTACCAATGAGTATGTCTGATCTCCGTGTAGTGGACTAAGAAGAAGAAGAGCCCGGCAGTGGATAGATAAAGACTAATAATGATGATGGTACTGTTAAGGATTTATTATGCCTATCACCAATTATTCAACGGGGATATACTCCAAATTGACACTAGTATAAATGGATTTATGAAGTTATACTTCTGGTGCGTTTGAAGGTATGAAAGTGAATTTCTAATTTGCAAGCGTACCGACTCCAAGAACATGACAGATAAGAGATAAACCCGTTGGTATTTCAATACCTAAAATAGAATTCGTTGTTAAATGCCAACTCCTGATATACATTTAGATTAGCAAACTTGGCGACTCTGTAGGTACCTAATATAAAAATTACATACCATACCTTCATACCATAAAAGTTCTTGAAAGACTAAGACGTCTGGTAAGTAAAAATTTGGAAATATTTTTAATTATATTTTAAGTCCAGTATTTTAATATAGTCTATTCTTCTCATACAGATTGGACCATGGCAACCGAAATTAAATTTATTCGTCAATTAAAAAAACTTGTAAAAGCGTCTTTTCCATTCCCTTCCAACTAACGACCTTGACTTTGACAGCATCATTTCATTTACATCCCATGAATAGTTATTTCGGCGCGTGACGTAGGACGGGCGTTTTGGCAAACGTAAACAAACCAAACAAGTACTGAAGAACGGCTTCATTGATGACTCCTCGGCTTATTATGGAAACATAACGTGCCACCGTCGCGTAGGAGAGAAAACACGTTTACTCACTCATACTGGGACTTGTTATTTTGTGTATAAAATGCAAAGCTCGACAGTCCTGTAGTTTATTTACGGGTTTTAAGACGATGAAATATTTATTAAAAGACTAGGCCCGACAGCCGTTGTCTTGTCAAAATATGTTGTCGTGGTGACGTGTAATGTTGGCCGAATTGTCAATCCGTTATACTGTATTATAGAGCAAAGTAATATACTAGGAATTACTGTATATACAGTGATTTTTAATATAATACATATTACATAAATAAGGTTCGTTTTTCTTTTCCTAATTATTTGACAGGGGTCCGCGGAGGTTTTAAATTCTAAAAACGGGTCCGTGACTACAAAAAGATTAAGAAACCCTGGTCTAGATGTAAGCAATTTCAGCCGTGGATGAGATTCGGTTTTTATTTAAGGGTAGAAAAGTGATATTGGGATTTTTTTATTTTTTAAGGAATAATCCTGATTCTGACAAAACAAAAGTAACGTTTTTTTTATTGTTGTTTATCAAACTATTGTTTATCAAACGTGATTGAATTAAATTGGTAATATTTTCTGACTTATATGCAACTAAACATGAAACGAAACAGATACTACAGTTGTTTATAATTAAATGTTTATTACGTTTGAAGATACAGCTTTTGTAATAAACATAGTTACATTTACGTCAGAACAATTAGAATTGCCAATAAATTGTATTAAGTATACGTTTTAATAACAAATTATTTGGCAAGACACAGCCCTAACAAACAAATAATAAACATATGTATAAAGTTAATAAATTAAATCAATGTAATAACGGAATAATACCACATCCAAATTACTGAAATTAGTGATATAAGTTATAACTACATAGTGTATGTGTCAATTTATTAACATATAATACTGCGTAGTTACTATAAATATCAACATCATAATACATGTTAAAAACAAAACATAAAACTGTTTATACGACTTGTATAATAATGTTGTATATCCTGAGGTATATAAAGATATAATAACGTATTCTCTATGGCGCGTGGTTCTAGGAATTGTACGGTTTAATAGCAGCAACAGTTCCAACGACACAACACCAACCAAGAGGAACCGAATATCACTTTGATATTCGCATATCCTCTTGGTGGCTTGGTGGTTGGTTGGTATACGAATATCAAAGTGATATTCGTATATCCTCAACATTGAATTTTAAACGTAATTCCTAAGCACCACGTAGCATTATAATATACGTAAAATACTGTGGAGTCTGCTTTCGCGGCATTTCCAATCCCACTACTACTTAGGGGCCTTCAATAACAGCGTTTAAAATTTTTTTAAAGGGTCGGGCTAGTTTTGCGGATGTTTATTGGTGGTAGCAGTCATAAGCCGTTTGCGCATGGCACGAGCTTAGTGAGTACTGCTTACTGGTTTTATGAAGTTACGGAGCAAGTAAATATACAGATTAAAAGGCCAGTTATGGCGAACGATGTTAAATGCTACATATACACGTATGATACATTGCAGTAGCAGTGCTACCCTGCAGTAGCAGTGCTACACTGCAGTAGCAGTGCTACGCTGCAGTAGCAGTGCTACAATGCAGTAGCAGTGCTACATTTCCGTAGCATGGCTACTTTAACATCTTGAGCCGCCACGCCAATGCAATGTAGCAGCAACACCTACTTCGTTGCAATAGCCGATGCAGTCCAACGGAACAAAAAATTTCAGGGGCACGCGATAAAAAAAGTTTTATGTAATAACAACTTTCTTTGTTCATAATTGGTACCAAACACGTGGTTTTCAAAAATTGACTTGTTTCGAAATGTAAAAATAAGTTTTCGGAATATTCCAATATTCAAATATCATTCAAATGTACTTAATAGGTCAAGAAAATCTAGTGTTACTGCGATCGAGCGCTCTGTGAATCTTTATCTTGTGTTATTATAGTAAAATTATTATTTTAAAATGAATATTATGATTTTATTAGTACTTTAGCTGTAATGGTAAACCATTCAATACACGGCACAGATTATTTGAATCATTCTACACAGACTAACTGCTTCTAAACCAAACCCTACCTACATCAGCATTTTATTAATATACCGAAAGCTTGTAAAGCGCAGATGTGGCCACTAATGTACCACTGGAGAATCGATTATTTCTGGATAATCTTGAGTAATGCATTATAATTAATTAAACTGATTTTTAAGTCCGCGACCTAGAATGAATCATGAGAATAAATCACGTGGAGATATTTCAGTGACCTGATTAGCAGACCTTGTAATACTTGCGGAGTTTGCGTAGTATTTTGCATTAACGTACAATATAATGGGAATATTTCGGGTTCCCAGTAGAATAACGTATTTCGTTCGACAAAACAACGAAGCATTTTTATTTCTGCGGCGAAGGAAACAAGCTTTATCTTTTTTTTGAGGTTTGTCTTATTTTCGGCGATTAACTCGAGATTTACATCAGATGTAGGTTGATGTCATTCTTTAACAGCTGCTCATTTCATTAAAACTCCTAGTAAACATTTTTGTGAGCTTCGCCTCGCTACTGAAATGTATTCCGTAAGGTAAGGAACATAAGCGAAATATATACATACATACATGCATGAACGAGATAATCGTAGGAAGTTATTTTCATGACTACCAACGCTGATATACATACACCAAAGTTTATACAGATGCGTTGCCCTCCTTGCTCCTGATGGTCAACCGGATATTTTCACACCGCACAAAACGCGATAGCACGGCTATTTATTTACCTTATGCTGTATCTTTAAGCGCGAGGTCCCTGGTCGTGCCACCTCGATTCAGCTGATATGCAGCGTGGTCCTTCTTACAAAAGTGGAATTGAAAATAATATATTGTAGGCATAAGTGCCTAAGTATATTATATAAGTAGTATAGCTTAATGACAGCGATTAGCGAGCTTTTTCCTTATTAGTTTTGTTCTATTCGCCGACGATTAGCTCATAATGAAATTAATTTTCATTTTATCATATTATATAACTTCTTCATCTTCTTCGTGTCGATGGTACAATTTTTTTTATTATTATTATTTTATTATTTTTTTTAATATCGTACGTATCTCAGTAACTCAATAAGCACTTGCAAAAAATTGAAAAGAAAAAAAAAATTTTTGGACAGATCAATTTCTTTTAGTTTTAACTAGCCGTCGGGTAATATTCATCGTGATCACGTCCAGACTAAGATTTCCTCATCAGCCGGAGAACATGCACCCCTGGCATAGACCATCCCATGAGCGCCAGATGTCACGGTCACGACCCATTTTTTTTTATAGCATAGGATGCAAACGAGCAGTTAGGTCACCTGATGTGTGTGTCAAGTGATCACCAACGCCCACAGATATCCGTAACACCGGAGGTCTAACGGATGCGTGGCCGACGTTTGAGGATAGAATGAGCTCTTTTCTTGAAGATCCCTAGGTCGTATCGGGTATCCTTTTACGTCCAGCGACGTAAAAGATTCACATTCATCATACTAATTTTGGATTATGACTCAGCTGTTAATTACACACTTTTGCTTTTACAGCTAAATATGCTGAACGAGTGATTATCAAGGTCCGACTAATTCCGCTGCTACTCTCGGTTTCAACCGTAACCTTTATGACTAAAGTGAAAAGCAGCCGGTTATTTTTGATATGTTCGCTCGTGAGCCAGATTTTGTGAAATAAAGTCAATGTTATGCTCGTGGGTAGTGCGACGTTACGTGCATCGATATTGAAAAACCAGATGTTTTGATATTTTTATCCCTCGATGTTCTGTCTTCTCTTCTCTCGGGCTACACTGTTTTGTATCATGTGGGCTAATCAATTTTTAATAGTTGTTTTCTAGTGATATGATCAAAATTTATTAATTTTAGGATTTATTGCCATATGTGTAGGTATGTTTAGTAAGAGGTAGTGCCACACTGCATGCTTGCATGCAGTCGAATTGGGCCGGCACGACCGGGGAGGTACCTCTCGCTTACACGAGACCGGCGTAAAGTGACAGCTGTGCTGTCGCGTTTCGTGCGGTGTGTAAGTAGCCGGTGGCCCATGGAGGTGGGAGGAGAAAGGAGGGCAGCGCATCTGTATAGCCTCTATGCGGATGTATGTGGGCGTCGGTAGTCATGAAAATGGCTCCGACTGCTCGTTTGCCCTCCTATACCATAAAAAAAAAATGTGTACTATAAGTACTTAGTTTTTGCCAAATCGGCGCTGACAATTTATGCCAGCAAATGCCGAGTTTGAGACCGATTTACAAGGACTACTTACATCTTATAATTTGTAACATCTGTAATTTTACATTTTTGTGGATCTGAGTAAATAAATGTTTTCTTTCTCTTTCTTTTCTTTTTCAAATTTTATTATGCTATTTTAACGGGAAAACCTCTATAGATTTTGATCCTTTTACTGTGGTCATATTGAGGTTACATGCAAATTTTTCATCTGTTTGAGTAGGTATCATACTCAAGCTCATCTTCTTATTCTGTGTGATATAACATATGAGCTATTAGCTAATTTACCCAATATTAATTGACAAACTAAGATTTGGAGTCGCTTGCTTACGACTTATATCTATGCTAATGTTATAAAGTGTGTGTGTGTGTGTGTGTGTGATTTCAAAACTTCTGTCACGTGTTGTGTGTTACCACGGAAAAATGCTTCATTCCCGAGGGAAAAGGGGTAAACTTTTGAACCTATTGAGTTAAAATTTTATATGGGTATTTCGATGGTTTCCTGGATATTCAAAAAATACAATTGGATCCGGTAGGTGGCAGTGCTGTCGGTATGTCAACTACTAAGCGCCTTGACCGATTGGGTTTAAATTTTGTATCTGTATTTCCATTGCTTCACAGACACGAATGCATTATCTATTTGTATAAAAATGTATCTTTGTCTGTATGTATTTTCTAGAATCGTAATGCATAATGCATTTGAGAATGTGATGATCTTTAGTAAAGTTGTTCTAAATGCGCCCACGAAGGTTTCCAAGTTGGTACGACCAATTTTCGACAGATGGCGCCACTGTCATTCCAATGAATATTATATATTGCTATTATTTTCCATGCTCGCACGGTACAGCTACTTTTATATAAAACGAACTACATAAGCTACAGTTTGATAATGATTTTTTCAGTTCACAGAAAAATAATGTACTAGTTTTCGCTTATTCGTAGTTACGTTTCGTTCGTTTATTCGTATTATTATTTCGTAAGTTCTTACTTTTATGCTTAATTTCATTATTATAGGTAGATCGGAAAATTCTATTGATTTCCGAGCGATCATCTAAATCCTACTTAATATTATAAATGCGAAAGATTGTATGTTTGTTTGTTTATTACTCCTTCACTTAAAAATTGCTGAACCGTTTTCATGAAATTTGGCACACACATAGAGAGTAACACGGAATATCCCGAAAAAACGTTCCTATGGGATGCCATGGGATGATTTTATATTTTCTAAGGGATCAAAATTTACGCGGGTGAAACTGCGGGGCACAGCTAGTATGTGCATAAATGGCAGTTGATTTTCTGAGTGCAACAAGAAAAATATAGACCCAGATTGCATAGAAATTGAACAGATTGCATTGCAAATGCAGACAATTTCTGCTCGATACTGCAAAGTATCATTAATTGTGTTGATAGACATGCAGATTGCCGGACAGCAAAATAATCTAATAACGGTTCCATTTTTCCTTTTGAAGTGGAACCCTTAAAAGCTAAAAAAATAAAATAGAAGACATATTGTTTTCACACACACTTGCGCAAATCTTGATCGTTCGATCTCTATAGAGATTGGCCGCCATCTTCTCCCCGCAACATAAACATGGTCCGCTTATTTCTGTGTTCCGCAGTTTGCCAAACTTACCATGATTACGCAATTAATCGACATGTGATGCATTACCGTTTGGACCACAATCAAATGTTAAGTTGTAAATTAATTAGTTGCTGACATGTGTCTCAATTAAGGTACTTATTTATGGCGGTGTAAAATTAAACACGTCGATATTAAAATGTTATATTGCCCATTAATTGCGAAGGCGGCATTGAAATGGCAGATTTTAATACTGACACGCATATGATCTTTTACTGGTTCATAATTGTTTATATCTAGAGATTCTATTAGATTTTACTAGCTGTTAAACTCCTTTCTTTTTATTATGCATTTTTTCCGTTTTCATTTTAGTTTTCTTCTATTTAAATACTAGATTTTCTCTCTTTTTGTCTCTCTCTAAATTTCCCGTCGTTAGCCCAGTTTTATCTTACATTTACACATACATATCTCTTTAATAATACTAGGTTGGCTATCAATGACAATAATGTATTTTTTGCTTTCGCGAGAAAATGCATTTACTCGCTACCACATGGCTGGTAAGCGATGAATGTGTGGGACTATCGGCCGCCTATAATAAGATCGTCCACAACAGAACGTCACACGACATCATTTGCTGCTATCAATTTCAATAAAACTTTTCACGCGTTTTCATTTAGAACCGGATGTTTTCCAGTGAAACGTATGAAGGTTAAATCTGTCAGTGATAAACGGGCCACAGGAGCGAATTGTATATTTAGAAGTTTGTGCACTAGAACGAGAGCATTTCGCAATTTAACTCGCGCTATACAATGTAGTCTGACGCCTGTTTCCGAGTACGTCGTATTTGATTTCCGCATTTCTCAAATTCGATTTGTGCATAAAAATGATAGCTCATGTGTTGTTTAGTAAAAATACGTGACCCTGACTATGAATATATGAATCTGGAAGTCTAAATTTTATGCAAGATTTTTGGGTCGGGTCAAACCTGGTATCAGCGACCTCTAAAGAAGATCAGTCTGTATATCATGCTGATAGCACGCCCATGTATGTAATGATGACATCTCATTACATAGTAGGAGAGGAGAAAAAAATATTTACAAAAATGCGTCATAAAAATATGTAGTTCTTCACTAGTAAGTTAGTAAGAGGTAGTGCCACACTGCATGCTTGCATGCAACCGAATTGGGCCGGCACGACCGGGGAGGTACCTCTCGCTTACACGAGATCGGCGTGAAGTGACAGCTGTGCTGTTGCGTTTCGTGCGGTGTGTAAGTAGCCGGTGGCCCATGGAGGTGGGAGGAGAAAGGGGGACGCATCTGTATAGTCTTTATGCAGATATCTAGGGGCGTCGGTAGTCACGAAAATGGCTACAACTGCACGTTTGCCCCCTTACACCATAAAAAAAAAAAAAAAAATAAACTAGGATGTATCTTCTAGGCAGTCCGTCAATAAATCAAATATCAATTCAAATCAAATATGAGTTAGAATTATGGATATCGTAAAGTTTACCTAACTTTAAAAATTTTGAACTACTAATTGTAAATTTAACCGAATCTGACAAATTTTTTTTTGGTAACCCAGGGGAAATGATTTTCTGCACCGTCCAACCAGCCCTGGGTGTGCCGGAAGGGTGTGTAGGACTCAGCATAACGTGCTACTACCGACTAAAAACCACTGGAAGAGCCCTTCGCCCCTGTGGTGAGGGGTATTCTGAATCTGTCAGCAACAGGATATATGTGTATAAGTAATAATAATTTTCAATAAATCTCAATAACATCTTAAACAATAACAATAAATAATAAGAGAGTACTAACAAGTAATATACGACCGGAACCATTAAAAGTACATTAAAGTTTGAGCTAAAGACGAAACCTATAAGTATTATAAATCAGCGAACACACCCGGATCTGCCTACTGACAATAATGACAACTGTAATAAAAATACTTAATACTTATTATAAAAATTAGTTAAAATGAAAAGTCCTTTTTGAAGATAAGCTTTTATTTCAATTCGCTAAAATTAACAAAAATAGGTTTTAATTTAAAAAATTCAATGAACACATATAATATCATTCAATAATTTATACATATTATGCTAGCTGTGCCCCCCGGGTTCACCTGCACCGCTTTCACACCCTTTTCGATCCCATGGAAATATCGAGATAATATGTAGCCTATATGTTAACCCGGCCTGTTAGTAATATTCATGCAAAATTTGAAGTAAATCCATGCAGTAATGTTTGAGTTTCGCCCGGACATACCTACAGACAAAACAGTCAAGCAGACAAAAATTGTAACAACTATGTTTTTAGATCACGCCCCAAGTATTCTTTTAAAAAAATATTCAATGTACAGTTTTGAAATTCTTACGATTTTATTATATGTATAGACGACATAAAAGCTATTAGACACAGAGATGGTACTTATCAAACCAATTTAAACAAGCCCAAACAAGATATGATTGCTATGTTTTATCAAAGAGTTTCTATATCCGTCTTCCAGCTACATCAGTAGACTTTGATTGCCATCTCAGCGCCTATACAACCTCTATACGGATGTGTATGGGCGTCGGTAACATGAAAATGGCTCCAATTGCTCGTTTGCCTCCTTATACTACAAAAAAGACCCCCGGCTTCATCATTAGTTCCTCAATACTATAACTTAATTCTAGTTGCGACAAACTAAATGAATACACACTCTTTGTAGATTGCGATATTTTATTATGTATATGTATTCTATGTAAAATGTTTTATGTGCACAATAAAGAATATATTGATTGATTGATTGATTGATATGTAGTTCTCATCGCCACCATCATTAGAACCAGGGTATCATGTAAGCCGTAACTTGACTAGCCCAGTACTTGTAAAAAAAAATTTAGATATATCAATTCAGAATCCCCGTAGCCACCTTCTGTATCCATCATCAGTCAAATTATCACACAACTTACACATGTAACTAAACCAAAATTTTGCATAATTTCAGCTCAACCAGACAATAGGCAATATTAAACTACAGACTTGACCACCTTATTCGGCAGACCCTAAATGTCATCTAGGCGAAAAGACCTTGTCAAAAAAAATCGAAAAAGCCTTATGCCTAAACCCGATGTGATCAAATATGTAAAATATTAAATAGAACACGGTGCATTTTTTATACTCTCCTTGCATCTAATAGCAAAGAAAAAAATAAAATTGTGTTATTTATTTTGTATTAGGTCCCATAATCTTTCGTAAATTGTATGTCTAATGCAACGAAACTACATTTCGTAGCCAAACAAGAAAAAGAAACAGTGAGTTTTAGGGACCACCGATAGAAGTTAAAACATAAAGTTATCTGAAAATGCCACAAGTGGCACTGGAAAGTGGGGCTACGCTAACCCGTGGCAGCTACTAGCTACGCTACGTATAGCGTGTTACAAGCACCCTATCTAATGAGACTTAAAGAAATGTTCACTTAGAAAACCACAAAATTAATAAAAAATCTAAAAAAGGAAGAACATTATGTTACATTTTAAAGTTAATTAAGTACATTCTCAAAGTACAGGTTACTTTGTATACAGGTACAGGTTTATTTGTATGTTAATAAAAATATAGAAAAGAAATAGACGTTATAATATTGTGTAGAAATTGCTCATGCTTCGTAGTTCAGTAGAGTTAAACAAAAATTAATAACAAATATTTACAAACACAACAATAATATAATTACTTAATTGAAAATTATAATTATTGTGCTATATGTATAATATAAAAATATAATTAACATTATCGTAAGCTAAACTACATTAACTATAAACGCGTCCAGTTGATTTCGCTATATTAGTGTAAATAAACAATCAAAAATAGTTGTTTCATATTAAGTAATACATTCCGCGGGCCAAAATGGTTGTTAAACATAAAAAAAAATGTTTGGAGGCGAGGGCGGGCGGACGGCGGAGCTGCCCAGTGCGCGCCCGCCCAGGTCCGACACTCGACGTCGGCTCGTCAGCTACAACACACCTAACATTAAACGATCATTATTACAATCGGTAAGAAGTGCTCTTTCTACAAAGTGTACGTGTGATAGTGTATATTGCCGTCTCTTTCCTTGCGCAGTCTATCCACCCCTGTCGTAAGTGATTAGTCCAGTTGAAAGGGTAACGTTGGACCAATGTAAGTTTTTTTGTTGTAAAAATATTAGTGATCCTACGAAGATTTAATTCAGTGAAGATAAATCGTTTTGTTGTTGTTTTGGTAATATTACGTTTATGTTTTAGTACATCCAATAGAATATTTTCTAAAATGTTTCACTTTTGTTTATTCATTGTGATTTTAAATCACCTTAATGGTTAATTTGTAATGGTTTCTATAATTAATTAAAATTAGTCAATAAATTATAATACACGTATATTTTTGATCTTCTATTGTAGATTATAGAACTATTTTAAACATCTAACACATTTTATTTGTATAGTAAAAAGAGAATAAGTGTTAATATGATACCAGAGAATCGGCCGACTATTTTCGGCGAGACTCGGCGCGAGCCAAATTTGCGATGCCTACAAATCGGCTACTACAAATATTTTCGTGGTCGTTTCACAACCGCGAATTTTTTCACACCCAACTTACTTTCATTGCTCAGGTGTTTCGTAAAATAGGTCTGGTTGACATTGGCTCCACACCAACTTATGCGGCTATGAGTAACCCTCCTTAAATAGGTCAAATATTTAGAAACAGTAGAATATAGACATTGGCCTTTGTACTTGACCCGTTCGACGGAAAATCATTTTCCAACAATTTTTTTTTTCATAGTTTTAACTCGTCTTGTATTTTACTTTCAGAATTTTAGTGTAATATAATTATAATTTAGGATAAATACATATTTATCTTAAATTCTTCAAGTCATGTTATGATTTATTTTACACTTTATCCGTAAAAAGTCAAAGTGTATTAAACTTGTATATAAAAAATATCGGGTAATTTAAAAAAAAATAAGTACAGTTTTTAAATAAATGATTTGAAATTTTAAAATGTTTCAGTTACATTTTTACATAACCTCGAAATTTAAAAAATATATAGGATACTAAAAATTTTAAATATTCACCATTTCGTTTATGTCTCATAAACTTGTGTGAAATAATCCCTTTATATAAATTAAAAAAAGAAAAAACAATTATATAAATGTTTAATGATATATAATTGAGCTTTTACTACACAAAAGTTTAAATTTTGCTCGTTGTCATTTATTTTTCATTAAAATCATAACTAAAGTACAAGATATTTATAATTTAACAATATTTTTACACTCTAAAACTATAATACTATTATAATAATAAAATTATTAATAACTTTTCATAATAATATTGATCGAATTCATAAAACAATAATATCACAAGATTAGACACATTAGGACTTCAAAGATACTTCTACTTGAGAATTTGATGGATGGCATTTGTATTGATCTCAATAGAGTTTCATGACGCAGAGCACTCACTAAATACCAGAATGGATGCGTGTGCATATTGATACATTGATGGAGTCTTTCTTTGAATATTATGAATAATTTATAGTAATAATAAAATTCATTTGTTATAATAATGATCAGTTTCATTCGTAGATCCTTATAAAACTAGTAGTAAATATTTATTTGTTTTACAATAATCAAAGTAATGTAGAGTATAGCGTACTTACAGAGTAATAAACTATTAATAAGATTTAAGACTAGCTTCCGCCCGCGGCTTCGCCCGCGTGGATTTCGGACTTCAAAAATGATTCAAAATTTTAATTGTAAATACTTATTATGTTATTCTGATATGAAAGCTATATTACTGTAAAGTTTCATGAAAATCCGTTCAGTAGTTTTTGTGTGAAAGAGTAACAAACATCCTTACAAACTTTCGCATTTATAATATTAGTAGGATTGATGGGAACTATTAAATTGAAAATACATATAATTGAAAAGATGAAGAAACAAAGATGAAACCACTTTTTAGCACATTTATTTGCACTATTTTGTAATATTAAAATATTAATAAGCTGTAAGAGTGTCAAAGATAATACGCGTAAAAATCGTAAATCATTAGTAAATCCGTACATTAGTCAGTGAAAAAATATTTGACGCCAAGTGTTGCGTAATAGGAGAGCGTGCGAAACGTTGGATTCACATAAGAACTCGCAACAAGGTCGAGACAAAATCGAAAATAGCCAGGCAGTGATCAGACGCATTGGTAAAAACGGTCGTTTTCGAGTTGCTCTCGTCGGTCGAGTTGGCGGCCGGCCAAGACCATGGGCCGTTCGAATTAGCAACCAGCAACAGAGGCGGCTATTTGCAGCTGCCAGCGCTACATACGTCACTACTCTATTTACAACAACCCTCCTTTGTATTCATTTTATCACCTGTACGAAAATTTTATATACCAAACTATGATACACATTCATTACATCATGTTTTTAATAACTTTTCTATTATGTACCGTACCTAAAGAAGACATTTATCGTTATTTGTATATCTCTTGGATAAAAAACAATACAGAGCCCAATTAAAAATTAAAAGACGAGATTAGAGACTAAGAGACGAGATAAAGATGTTTTCGCAACGTTTTAGTTGACTCCTCATATGTAATGAAAGTTAATAAAAAATGTGTAAGGGCCAGATCTTACTAAAGAAGATTACAAAGAAAACATTGTTATTTGTACACATAAACTTCAAACCCTTGATGGGTTTTTAAGGGATCCTTTTAAAGCCTATAAACCTTCTAAAACGTAGGGCTTATGAAATAATTAAATAAATCTCTTTAAACCTTGATAAAACTTGTAAGAAAGTTTTTATAATTTACACCTACATTCTCTCATTTTTCCTTACTATTTCCTATTGTTTCCTTGCTATTTCCTATTTTGTATTAGTAACTAATTGGAATATTAATTTCAGAAAACGAGCACGACATAAGACGCCACCATGTTTAAAAGTCATTTAGAAATGATTGGCAGAAATGAGACGGCGTCGAAGAAAGCCAGATTTTGGCAATCCTTCGTCCGATCTCTAAAAGGTAAATAATCCTGTAATATTATGATATTAACTTAAAAGTATTATTAAGACTATAGTAAGAGGTAGTGCCATGCTGCATTACAGCCGAACTGCATTGTAGTTGGAACAGCATGAAAAGAGAGGTAGATATCGCCATATCGCTCACATGATGCCGCTATAAAGTAATGGCTATGCTGTCGCGATTCGTGTGTTTTGTGAGTATCCGATGAGCCGTTGTGAGGAATGAACGATGAAGAAAGACAAAGTCTGCATGAACCTAGCCACCATATAGCTCCGAACGACTGATATTTTAATTATAAAAAAATATTTGAGACTAATATGGTAACTATCCATTACCAGGATCAGAAGACATCAGAGCAGAGGAAAGATGGCGGCCAACCCGCCGCAGCGTATTCCCTGAGCTGTTAAGCACTTATCCCTACACCAAATCTATCTATGACGACCCCATCGCAGCCGCCGAAAGGATCACCGTGCCCGGCTACCGCTACCTCCCAGTCCACCGCGAAGTCTACGGATACTCTCCACGCCCAATCTACGCACACAACTATCCTCGTTCCCTCGAAAGATACAGGCCAAGTTAGTTTAAATGCTTTACCTCTCATTGACCTATCATTAACGACGCTTTAAATTACACGGATTAAAGAGATGCCATTTGAAAATAAACACAGGTGTTGACAACCTGTTCTAATTTTTTCTATTACCGCTTGGCAGGTCTACACAACGAATGGCACAAGTTTCGCTTTGGCAAATACGCTGTAACCTTTTGCTATTTGTCTCTCAGATTTGATTTAAATATAGCCATGCAAATAAAGTAATACTCATAGATTTTTTTTTAAAGATTTCATTTATGCTTAATGTAACTAAATTATGTAAAGTTTACCATCGATGATATGTTTTGGAAACCTAGTTTTTGATCATGTTTATTGATTTAACCCTCATCGAAAGTATACCTTAATATCCGATGTAAATATTTGCATTTGTTTATCTTAATTGTTTCAGCGTATTCCGGGAGGAAATAGGACGCAGGGGAATAAAATGTCATAATCTTAGATTTCATTGACTAATTTCTTTAATCGAGCACTCCTCGATTATCGATCAAACATTGTTTGTATCTAGCTTGTATCGAATACAAATGTAAATCTTCCTACATTGTAACAATTTGTATACAGATTTTTTAATAAATGTTCAACTATATTAGACGTGGAACCAGTGAGGGCCCGGAGATTTAATTCGTGATGAATCGATTTACATTATAACACATAATTACAAAATTTACATTATCATGATTATACTAAGTATCTTTGTCTTGGATAAGTTTCGTGGCATCGTTTAGGTATTTAGAAGTTAGCATCTGTATTTTCAGAAACCTCATATATTCCTAGATAGAAGCCATTATATGCAAACGATTGCACATTATATGTTTGCTTGCAACATGCGTCTGTCTGTCATTGTTGTGCATGTAGTAATTAATAGAAATCACCTCTGATACAGCAACTGCTCACACTAAAATGTCCTCATATATTTATCGACATCATTAATTAAGTCTTCTAGCACTTCCTGGGTTACACAATATTCGTTTTTGTACAAAACCCTGCCCTATGATAAGTACATTAACATATATCTTTTTGAAGTCATTTTTGATCACGAGGTGAGTTCTATGAGACTATTATATTGTTTTAAAACTAATTTTCATTGCAACTAAGGCTTATGCTGCAAGACTAAACTAAAAGTAGTTACTAACATTAGTAAACATCACACCTGGTTACCGTGATGTGAATTCTTGTATTATTCTATCTTTCGTCTTCTTCAGATAAATTCTATGAAATATTGTCAAAAAAACTTATCTTTATTCTTTAAAAAAAATCTCTACAATGCAATATCAGAATTAGAATAATTCTTTTCAACTTTAAAACTTTGACATAAAATCCTTTATTTCGGATGTTGTAATATTTTTTTTATTTTTATCTGTGTCGTTCTGAATTTAAAATGTTGTTTCAATGCTGACAGTTTACAACATCCCGAGGCGCGTGCGACGAGGCGTTGATCCGTTCGACGCTCATAAGGCGTGGCAAGACCATCTAGACAGGCTAGCGGCCATCGACCGGTTGTACCCCTCTCGCTACGGACTCTACCTCAGAGACCGCGCTTACCCAATCACTGACTTCACTGCCCCCATCGACACACTTGCGCCCAAGAGCCTTAAAGGCATCGAATATGAACCTGACAACAAACCTCACTGGGGATCAGGTAAATACTAACTAATATCTGCACGGATTAATTAGGTTAAGTTACCGAGGTCAAACCATTCGCATTTTGCCCGAAATAATCTCGTAGCGGACTATATACCTTTTTTGTCTACCGATTTTGTTATACCGAAGTTTAAGTGATATTATTGTAATCTTGTCTTTTTAGTGTCTCGAAAAGACTGATTATTTTTTGTGTAAATTACGAATGGGTGAAACTTGAGCTGGAGATTACAAAGAATCCAATTACTCAAGACCTGATTATTGAATTATTTTGATAATAGTTAATTGGATGTTTTGAATCGTGGATACTTGTAGGAAACGCGTCACTGTTAGATTCAATTCAATTTGAAACTGATTGTGAGCTGATCCATGAAATATATTTCATTTTGTAAAGACAATATTTTTCTAGAACATCACAGCAAATTGTCTTTACAAATTGATGAATATCTCAATTAAGTACCAACTTTAACTGTAATGTTTCATCTGTTTTCAAAATTTGTGAGCGATTTATTCTTGTTATAATGAAATATATTTTATTGCTATATTAAATATTGTTATTCGAATACATATCTACGACTGGATAAGTAATCATTATGTATGTAATAAATTCAATATGTTCCCTATTTTATAAATAGTACAAAACATAAACTAACCCAATCATATTTTTATTAAAATATAAAAGACAAATTCGTGTTTTGATTTGTAGCTTAGTACCTCCCTACCATTTAATATTAAAGAAACAATAATTGTATGCTGATCATAAAAGAAATCTAACGCTGAAATACATTCATTCCGCAAACGGCAGGAGTAACAAAAGCATCTCAAGATATGTGCATGAATGCATTGTATATAGCAAACCATAGGGAGCATCATGTATGTATACTAAAATATCAGCTCATTTTGGAACACAACACTCTATAGTATATGTATGTGTATGTCTGCCACGAGATGTGTACGTGGTATTGATAATGAGAATTACCGTGAAGGACCGTTGTCGAGGCTCTCGGACGCGTTCAGTAAGGACCCATTTTTCGCGGAAGCCGATAAATGGGCTGGATTTGACCGATCGCTTCGTGGCAAGTCTCCGACACCAGTGAAGCCTAGGATAAGCCCGCCCCGCGACTGCGAGATCGCTTTTGATGCCGACGGTAAGGGTCCGCTTCTCCGACACACCTCTTCGTCGTGACTGTCCCCTGTTCCTATGAAATCTCTTCTAATTTTAGATATTTTCGAGCACATACTTTTATTAAGCAATAGTTTGAATCCCGTGAAGGAGATTTTAAGACACCTCTCTTCGCAAAGCGTATATGTAGTTTATTTACGAGTGTATGTGTTCTTGTAAATAAATAATGCATGGTGTGATTCAAATAATACATTATATGAACTTCAATTGCATTTTAAGTGACTTAAATGTTTTGATCACTATGTGACCTAATAATGACCTATTTTATGGCCAAATTAGTTTGACAGTATAGTATACAAACTTTTCGGTCAAACTTTGCGTTTTCATCAAACATTGTTTGAAATACCTCAAACTAGACATCAAGTTATCATAATATTTTCAATGTTTTGATGAGTATGTATTTTATTCATAAAAAAAATATAGATATTAGGTATAAACGTCCTGTATTTAACTAAAATTTAATAATAAAACTTTTTAACGTTTTGCTACTTTAAATAAATAATGTACAAATGTATCAAACAGTGCTTATATTATACATGTGTCGACACTAACTGGTTATATTAAGTATTTTTCAAAAAAAAAATATATTGTAATAAAAAACACTTCTAAAATCCTCAAACAACAAATTTAATAATTTTCGATGTTAATAACACTAATTGATATCCTATTTGGTTAATAACGATTAATATGTTTTATTTATTCGCTTACTGATCACTTACTAATCGCTTACTAATAGTATAATTGCTTATATTAAATAAACGAAGAAGAGCATTGGAAGCAGATAAGTAAATCAGGTATTGGCAATGTGTTTTATGATGTAGGTGCTCCGCTGTACAGCGCCGGTGGACTGAGGCGCAGGCCGTGGGCCGATATCTTCAACCCCAGCCCCTCCCTGCCGATCTCGGCGATCACGCGCGACCCCTTCTGGTACGACTGGCCGGAGCTGAAACCCCTTGCACGATGGGACCGCAGCCCTTCATACATCCGCGACTCGTATCTCTCGCCCGTCAAACGCACCTTCCTCTGGGACAAACATCCGATCAGACCCCTAGGTTAGTGGGTTGTAAATACTGCTGCTCATTTAAAAAAAAACGAATCAAATTTTTTCAGATATTGTTCGAAAGTAAATGTTAATATTCTGATTCTGACCGTGACAGATCTAATGCTGAATGACTTAACGGTGGATGATATAAGCAAGACTTTACCATACATTCGTAGTCTGTAAAAACGTCAGCATCTAAATAGGTAACGAACATTTGGAACGATTACCAATATTGTAATATTATCCTTCCTTTTTTAAATTATTTCGTTGTGATATTGTGCATTTTGTTTCCTGAAAGATCTTTATAAATTATATTGAAGTTGGGGTTCTGTGGGTCATTCATATTCACATCATGTACAGACAAGTTGATTATCATTTATTAGAATGTATATCATTCCAGTAAGTACGTAAATTTTGTTGATTCAAATATACAATCACTTCATGCACATATTGCTATCATTAGTTAGTTGTAACAATTTTCAATTATACATACACGAATGGTTTACAGTTTTCAGTCTTTTCACGCATGACAATCCTGTGTGCATTCCCTATGTAATTGTTTTTTTTATATCATTTTTTTTATCACTTTTTAATAGAGTAAGAAGTCGCTTGGTTAGTCTGACTGTATCTATAATATTATGTAAAAACTACTTGATCTATTTTAATGACAAGTGTAAGGCAGTACTAAATAAATATATTTACTGTTTGCCGGATGCATTTAATGCCATACTTGCTAAGCATAGCTGTTACAAGCAATATGCCCCAAAGTAAATTCGCAAAACCGTTTAAGACTTCTGGTGATTGTACTTATCATGTTTGAATAATCGTTTAAAAAATTACATGGTCAAATAGAACCGTATGCGACAAATACACCTTGAGAAGAAACGAAATTATTCCGGATATTTTACCTTCTTACATATTTTTAATTTTAACATCTAATAGTATTTATTCCTAGTATAATTGTTATTGGCTAGAAAAACAAATGCCTAATGAAAATCAAAATCAGTTTTTATTTTTTATTGTATTTATCTTTGATTATACGTATAATGTCGTATTTACTTAGAAAAATAACTGCATTTATATATTATGCACGAACCTTGCGAAACTGGTGAACTGTGAAATATTTTTTTGTTTGCGTTTTTGAATTGATTTGTTTTTTTTTTCAGCGGCGGCGTACTAAGAAGCCTGACACCGATCCCTGTATTCTAATTTCGATACAGAGCCTTTTAAAACATTTATTTTGCATCTCTTATGAAATGACTATGTTTAATTATTGAAATATTATTGTATTTTGTACAATTATTTATGAAACATATCTGGTAGATATATAATTATCTATCTACATTTGATTAATGTCAGGAAGACTGCAACAACATAGTCACTGCCACAAAAATGGTCTTTGTTACCAAAATTTTGTTTTTATTATAAATATTCTATTTTTATGTACTTACTCTTAAACTATATACAAAAAAACAATAAAACGTTTAAAAACCCACTATTTCTATTATTTCCTCCTTTTATTGCTGAAATAAAGATTTAATATATTATGTTTTGTTTTATCTACCCTGTCCCACTTTATTATCCAAAGCAAATATATGTTTAGAATCATTCAAAAGGTACCGTCAGCGCCAGTTGCAGGCGGGGGCTGCAGGCCCCGGCCTCATCATGCATAGGAGCCTTATGAGCATTTTTGCGCCTATAAAAGGGGCCCCTTCTCTTAAAGAGCTTAATCTGGGTACCGTGCATAAGAGCACTAAGACACAGCTAATCACGCCGCGGTAGACTGTTTGGTTACTTGTGCAGGTGCCTTCGATAGAAAGAAACGTTTATGGAGAGCAGCAGATCCACCATGATGCTGAATGCAGGGAATACAGGAGCATGCTATAAAAAAAGTCTCTGTGCGGGGTCTGTAGTAATGAAATTGGCACCAACTTCTCGTTTGCGTCCGATGACCGATCTAAAATACGTAACTTGACTTTTATATTATGTTATATGAGGCCAATTTGGCGGCCTTATCCCTAAGATAAAGAGTCAAAAAATATATAATATTACTATGAATTTTAAATTAAGGGACCGGGCACGTACCATAGAGGTAGCACTTTCGCCGCCCTAGTGATCATTTTAGGAATCACGCGCTAGCAAAACCGTAAACAGAGGAAAACTCTGTCTACGAGCAAAACACTAAGCAAAAGACAATGATAATGACATGTCGACAATATATCATAACATACGTACATTCCGCGCCACGACTGAAGTCTCCCGACAAAATTGGAACTAAATCTGAACCCAACCTGTCCTGGCCGCTCAAGTAAAGATATCTAAGATTAAAAAATACGAGGGGTAAAGGCGTAGACAGAGAATACAATGTCTACGGGTAAAGGCTTACACATTTTGAACATGAGAATACAAAAAATTGCACAACTCTAGAATTGTTGTAAAAATGTTTGAAAATTGATGCATAAGGGCATACAGAAAATGCGTATATCTAGGATAATAATGAAAAATATTGAAATAATGAAACAAAATAATGAATAATAATAATATATATTAAAAAAACCCCAAGGTATGGAAAAACTGCACATTAACCCAAAAAAACAGCACATCCCTCAAATTTTCGCTAGTGCTCCATTATTTTGCAAAAAAACAGAAAAATCAACTTCTCTAATCTATTTATGGCTTGGCTACACGGGGCTTGATGATTGCGGGTCCATGGTGACCTGGACTTGTGACCTTGGACTTGCAGATCACAAGTCGCCTTCTGCGTGCGCAAAACACCCATAATGAAAACACTATTGACAGCCAACAGTTTTACAAAACCTCAGATTTAGTTCTAATTTTGTCGGAAGTTTTCAGTCTTGTCGCAGACTTTACTACTTTAATTCCTCCAAGCACAAACTTATCAGGCCCTGTGACAGCAGCGCTCTTTTCTAATGAAGTGCTGCCATAAAAATAAAAAAATCGGTTTTTAGAGTAAAAATAATGTGTGATGTGGACTGGGAGTAAAAACGGGGCCCCTTTATAGGCACAAAAATGAACGTCATAATATAATATCATAAAAAAAACAGTATGTACTTTGATTACCAAAAAAAAAAAGCATATTCTTAATGCCCATAACTATACTGTGTATTTTTATAAGTTTTCACGTATTGCTGAAGTATTTCATTATTACATTCAGGTAATTTACAATTATGTGATTGAAATTAAGTGATCTCGAGAAATAATTTTAAAATTCAGTAGCTTTGAACAAACTGCCGCAAGTAGATATATACCTACTTATTCAACAAGTTGCTTTTGTTTATCAAAGTAATGTAAAATGTTTATAAAAAATATCCACCATTGCTGACATGCAGCTATGCAGTGGTAATTTTGTGATGCCCTTTTTGAAGAAGTTCCAAAGTTACAAATTCGTCAACGGGTTTTGGTACAACTGTATTTTGAGAATACAATTTTTCCAATCCAAAATATCCAAATTTTGGAAATTTTGGAAAATGGCGATGATGCAAAATTTCTAATAACAATCCCGATAATTATTTTCGCCAGGAGAAAAAGATAACGTCAACGCAAAGGCCGTTTTATATATCGCGCGTGAGCTACCCTCGATTTCAGAGCCTTGAGGAGAGGGAGCTGTGGGTCCGTTTGACCATTATAATAATAGTTAAATTAGTTATTATAATCTCTCTCATATCAGGGTACATGTCTTTTAACCGAGAGAGAGATAGGTACCCCTTTCAACCCCAAGCTGCCCAATGAAGAATCATAGCAATCAGATGAAGCGGTATTGTACTTCTCTTTGTTTCTGCAGCATCAATTTAGGTCCGAAAGGAATTCCACGAAGATGCTGCCTCCTTGTCGTGGTTGGTGGGCTTGTGTGCCTTTATGATCCCCAAGGTTATGCAGGGCTAGCTATACCGGACAGGCTTGATGGGAGAGTCAAGATTAAGAGCAGCTTGACTCGAGGTACTTCCCCGTCCCTCTTAGTCAGAAGAGGACGGCGTGGATTGGAATGAGTGGCGGATCCGATTTGGACATTGGTTCTGGGGCCAGGGGTCAGGGTGAGAACCTGATCCCATTGCATGGTTCCGACGTCGTAGTAGAGACTATTCAATGGCAGCAGGACACAGTCTCCAAGGAGGAGAAGTCAGACCTTTTCACCGAGGCCAGCCAGCCGCTGGAGGGATCCCTATTGCTTGTAGATTCGGGACCCTCCAATTATAGCCGCCGAAGGCACCCAGGGGCTTAGTCGATTTTGCACTAGCAAATGTCGAGTCCGACATTAGGCCTAGGGGCCACCTGAGCTCTTAGGTATCATACCTAAATGCCCCTGCGTCAACAAAAAAAAAGTTCTGAAAAGAAAGAGAAGCTCAAAGCTACCACAGTAACTTAAAGAACATCTGTTGTGCTATGTAAGGTTAAGCGTTGACGTAAAGAAGCAACTAGAAACAGAAGAAAGAAAAAAAAGTTAGAAGGACATAACCCGCCAGAGATTAACGAATGATATGATGCCATCGTTTTCCCTTTTTTTGCATAAAAATAGAAAAATCAACTTCTGGAATCTATTTATGCACGGGGGATGCACACGGGACTTGGTGACGGCAAGTCCATGGTGACGTGGACTTGTGACCTTGGACTTCAAATCTTAAGTCATGTGTGGCCTAGCTATAAATAGAGTCCAGAAGTTGATTTTTCTGTTTTTATGCAAAATAATGGATCACTAGCGAAAATTTGAGGGATTTGCAGTTTTTTTTGGTCAATGTGCAGTTTTTCTATACCTTGGGATTTCCAAAACATACATTTTTATCCAAGATAAGATTTTCAGAATGCCCTTGTGCATAAATTTTCAAACATTTTTTACAACAATTCTAGAGTTGTGCAGTTTTTATAATTTCATATTCAAAATGTGCAGTTTTAAGCCCTTACTCCTTGTATTTTTTATTCTAAGATATCGTTACTTGAGCGGCCAGGACAGTTTCGGTCCTTGACTAGCGGGGCACGGGGCTGTAGCCCCCCCAAGCCCCCTCTGGATCCAGAGCTGGATGCAGGGACTAATTCATATTATACCATAATAAAACTAAATTCAAGATAACTATTATTTTAATAGTTAATTAGTAACAATAAATTAGAAATAAAAAAGCGAACTATTATATTTTAATGTTATAATTATAGTCGTGTAAAAAATCAATTTTACAAACAAAAACAATCAACAATTTTACAAACGGTATTAATGGCGCTTGGAGATGTTTCTTTTCTTGCATAAAAGATAAAACTTTTAAAATAATGTCTCGCATCCTCTTAGGCTAAAAGTGTTAAGTGCGTCGCTCCACCAATAAAACTCTCAATAGATTGTCATATCAAAATGACGGCTTTAGTTCATTTCTCGGCCACCATGTTTGTGGCCGTAGACAGAGAATACAATTCTCTGTCTACGTTTGTGGCACTATACATGCAAAGGAATATTTCCTAGTATTCAGTTCATATTTCAGCCACTAGTTAGCGTAGCAGACTAGAAGCTTTATCCCTAGTGATCAATTATCAATTTAAAACCAGTGGACGGCAACCTTTTGGCTGGTAAGGACCGCAAGGCGGAAAAATAAACTAGACGTGGGCCGCACTTGTGATATTCACCTTAGAAGCCAAATTTACCTTTTTTTTGTATTGCCTCTCCTCGCCAATAAATTATTTAAAAGACATTCACAGGCCGCAAGTACGAGATTGGCGGGCCGCGGGCCGCGAGTTGCCGACCGCTGATTTAAACAAATGTAAGTAAGTATGTAAATAAACACCAGCTAGTACAAATTTATGTATTCTCGAATGATAAAATTAGAATAGGTACCGTGCCCGATACATAGAGGCAGAACTTTCGCCGCCCTAGTGATCTTTTTAGGAATCAAGTGCTAGCAAAACACTAAGCAAAAGACAATGACAATGACATGTTGACATATGTCATATCATACATACAAACGTAGACAGAGAATACAACGTACAAACGAAAATTTGTTAGCATTCGGTTCATATTTCAGCCAGTAGCTAGCGTAGCAGTCTAGATGCGTAATCCCTATTGCACATTGCAATATATAAGTAGAAATAATAGAATAGGGCATTTGACAATTTTTTTATTTTTTTTTATTTCATACTTTATGACTTGTTAAGCACGTTACATACATTAATATTTCCAGAAAATAAACAGTATTAATAACAAAAAATAATGTTAAAGTTTGAGTTAACACTCGCGCCTAAGACAGTGCAAACTGTCATGGCGGCGCAATATGATTAGATTGACGTGAAACGCAAGTAAATAAAGTGTCAAACACTAGGCAATTCGGCTAGTGTTTACTTGCCGGTGACGTCATTTGAGTTTCAACCGATCAAAAAACGTTTTTGACGTTAACAAATAATTGCTACTATATTTCGCAATTTTTTCAAAAAATATGCATTCTTTTGCATAAAATAGACATGTATATGGTTTATTATAATATTATCTATTATGATGACCACAATTCGTAGCATATTTTTAATAGTGTAGAATAACCCTATTATAAATAATAGGTATTTTAGAATACCTGTAGAATATTTTATTTTACTTACTTTAATACAATACTTAAATGATTATTAATAATTAAATATGTACTTATCTCAAGCTTATCTTGTATAAGGAACGTGCACGATACATAGAGGCAGCACTTTCGCTGCCCTAGTGATCATTTTAGGTATCAAATGCTAGCAAAACTTTATGCAAAAAACAATATGTATCGTAGACAGAGAATCCTATAGACAAATTGATATATTTTGTCGCAGTCACACAAAAAAGAGAGCAGCTTATGTAGATGCCATGTAAAGAAATGAAACAGAAAGATGAGATCTTTTGTTTCACCGTGCGTGCCACTTTTTTCAAGGTCAGCACACTACTTTGTTAAACAAAGTTTGACATGTAACGTGTTGTCAAGTTTTGTTCCTATATAAAATACAGTTTTTATGTGCTTTATTTAAGAAATTCTCGATATATCGTGTTGTGAAACATTTAGACTTAATAACATTATTATTTAATAAAAAAAGACATGGTTCGGTGTAGCGTAATAGGGTGTAAAAGTGATTCTGGAAGGAAAATACCGGGATTGCCTTTTCACTCGTAAGTATTACATGTTATAATTTATTATGACATTCAGAAACACATTTAATATTTTCATATTGTGCGTGGTGTACCTTGTACGTAAATATATCATATAAAACCCAAAGAAATATAATCATTTTACATTCTAACCTAACATCTGTGGTGTTGTTATCTTTCCAGAAATTTTACCCAACAAAAATAATTAAATAATATTTTGCAGTATATTTA
>LUGF01050512.1:240264-252015 GCA_001625245.1 Calycopis cecrops
TGACTTTGTACAGTATTCTGCGACATTTGGAATGATTTACTTTACATTTATTTTAAACTTATAAATTGAATGTGAATTTACATCCTATTTCTAAGTTTATATTCTATCTACATATCTACAGCTAAGTAAGCAACATAATTTAAAAATATTAGGATGAAAAGTGTGAGTGGAGTGAAGTTGTTTATTTATAATCATTTTATTTTCTTTTTGTTATTTTTAAATATAATTATTGTATTAAATATAGTTGTATTATTTGTTCCCAAAGCCTTGTACCTACTACACGCAAATATGTCAGTTATTTAAAATCATATGGTCAATCCTCACTCTCTTGACAAAATGACTTATTCTTACCACCATACCACCTCTCCATATCCTACTAATATTATAAAGGCGAAAGTTTGTAAGAATGTTTGTTACTCTTTCACACAAAAACTACTGAACGGATTTTCATGAAACTTTACAGTAATATAGCTTTCATATCAGAATAACATAATAAATTTAAAATTTATAGGGATTTTTTATAATCCCAAATCCACGCGGGCGGAAGCTAGTTATGTTAAAGTCAGATGGTATAAATCCGTAATGTAATACAACTATTACATTACTGCAAGCCGTTTCCTTTTAAAAATGGCTTACAAGGTCATTTTTTAATGTGGCAGGGCAATGCACATGAAGTCCAATTCGGCACAAAACTTTTTTTACGAACTATATTACGCTCTCATGCATTTTCCCTTTATGTTTATTACGTGTGTGCCTTAGATTAATTTGTAAGTAATTAAATTAACATAAAAGTATTACCCACCGAAACAGCTACACGTAATGTAATACGGCGGTATTTACAAACCGACTGCGACATCTATATTTTGAAAATCTAAATAGCATCACATTATCAATTTTCAGTAAAAATTATATCACTAACTCCTAAATAATTGGGTAAATTTCCTTACATGGTAACCCTCAATATGATGACGTATTTTTGTTTGTCTCTTTTCCCGACACGCTTACCCGGAGTCTATAGTATTCTCTGTCTACGATATGTATGGTATGACATAGTCATACCGTACGTAAAACGAAAATTTGCTAGCATTCGGTTCACATTTCGGCCACTAGTTGGCGTGGCAGTCTATAAGATTGTTCCGTAGTAAAAAAACCGTAGACAGAGAAAAGAAGTTTCCTCTGTCTACAAAAAAAACATTTGTGCGTAGACAGTACGCATTTGTGACACTTGGGCTCCCTCAAGTTAGCCCCACATCATTTTTTTTTTACTAAGTTTTTGTGAAATTTTATATTCAATTATATGTTCGTCGTTAGTTCAACATTGTTCGATTATTAAAATCGTTAGTTCGACTTTTATTTATTTGTAATCAGTAAAACAACTTTTCACCCTCAAGTTAGCCCCCCATAATTTATATTTTGCGTTTTATCGCCTAAATTAATAAACAATTATATAACTGTTAGTTGTTATCGTTTGTTCGTTCAGTGAATTTGATTGTTCGATCATAAATACAACCTAATTGTTGGTTTTTTTATTTATATCCGAAAATAGAAAAGCCTCAAGTTAGCCCCCCACTTAAAAAAAAATAACTCATTTTTAAAGCAATTTTAAATTCTATCGTAAGTTAGTAGTTAGTTCGACATTGTTCGATCATTGAAATCGTTAGTTCGACTTTTATTTATTTATAATTATTAGTTAAACAATTTTGCATCCTTAAAGATTCTTCGCTGACAATTCAGTACCATCTTGTATCGTGGCAAGTTGGCATTCACATTCTCATGACCTACGACGCCCATAGACATCGCATAGAGGTTATACAGATATGATGCCTTCCCTCCATCTTCACTCCATCATGGAGCACCGGATTCTTACACACCGCATGAAACGGCACAGCACAGCTCACTTTAGCCGGAACTATGTAAGCGAGAGGTACCTCCCCAGTTGTATCAGTCTAATTCTATGTCCTCCTTATTTATTGTTATTTTATTAGATTTAATGTATATATATAGGTACACCCTTTTTGCATTATGAGTTATAGATGATTTGAAATAATAAATATGCTTCAGTAGTGGATGGTGGTGTTTCTTTCTATAAATAATTTTGAATTTTAATGACAAATATTTTGTTTACTTAAGAGGTTCTACTTCTCGTTAACTTTAAATTTTACAAACCACTCTAAAAAGTAATTGAACAGCTAGTGCACGAAAACGTTCTTCGCCAAAGATTCGGAATCGCAATGAATATTGTATATGCACAATATTCATTGCGATTCCGAGCCTTTTCAGTCTAGTGTCTATCATAAATCCTCATCTTTTTGTACTCAAAATTATATAAGGTATCTAAACTTAGAACTACTCAGAGAACTTGACAGGACTTGCAAACACATGAAGAAATGGATGATGGATCAGATCAGAGAAACTAACTCTAAGTAACTAAACATTTTGTAAATACTAGTAATATTATATTAAAGTCAGTACTTACTAGTAGGTGTACATCCTAAACCACAATCTCTTGGCATTTTAATAGTCCAAATATGTAGTTTAATAGTAAAAACACCAAACAGGACCAGGATGAAGTTAAATAGGAATATTGGAGCATAAACTATATAGATAGGCTGGAGGAGGACTACACTTAAGTCAACTGCACTTTTTGGAGCTTCAATGCAATACTTATCCTGTACCAAGCTGTGTTTTGTAATTTTTCATATTAGACGAAAATTGTCGAAATAATTGCAAAGAATGTCAATTTAACACAAATGAAAACTATTAACATAAGCGTATTGACTTATTTAGCAGATTAAAATTTATTAATTTTCACAATTTTTCATTATTACATTTTTATAAATTATCGATATAAGTTGTGCGCTATTTACGCTGATACGATACAAGATGGTACTGAAATGTCAGCGAAGAATCTATACAGATGCAAAATTGTTTAACTATTAATTATAAATAAATAAAAGTCGAACTAACGATTTCAATGATCGAACAATGTCGAACTAACTACTAACTTACGATAGAATTTAAAATTGCTTTAAAAATGAGTTATTTTTTTTAAGTGGGGCTAACTTGAGACTTTTCTATTTTCGGATATAAATAAAAATTAACCAACAATTAGGTTGTATTTATGATTGAACAATCAAATTCACTGAACGAACAAACGATAACAACTAACAGTCATATAATTGTTTATTAATTTAGGCGATAATACGCAAAATATCAATTATGGGGGGCTAACTTGAGGGTGAAAAGTTGTTTTACTGATTACAAATAAATAAAAGTTGAACTAACGATTTTAATGATCGAACAATGTCGAACTAACGACGAACATACGATTAAATATAAAATTTCACAAAAACTTAGTAAAAAAAAAATGATGTGGGGCTAACTTTTTGGTGCTTGACACTTGGATAGAAGCAAACATGTCAAAATGTCTAGCATCTTTAAGTCAAATTTAACGGCCATTCTATTTGAGAATACAGTAAACATTGTTCGCACAAAACTTATACAAATATACAATATAAACATTGCAATCGTGTGATTAGGCCTTTTTTTTTCTTCTAATTAAAAAAGAGATCTAAATAGTCATGGGTGAACAAGCGGAAGATCAAGATACCGAAATTAATTTCGATACTACGGGAATAACATTTGTTAATCTCACTATTTTAAAAGAATTTAACAACATTATTAATCTTGTTCGGTATGTATTGTGATCTATTTGTTCTGTTGAAAAAACGTTAAAATGCCAATTTGTTATGAAAAGATAGTTATCTTCATGTAATTATTAATATGGTTTTATTTTTTTATAACTTTACAATAATTAAGCTGCTTTCTTTTGTTCATGTTATAAATTTAAATATATAGTTCAATATTTGTTAGATTAGAACTTATTTTATGTTATTAAAAACTATGGTCTTAATTTGCTATAGAAATGAAGATTTTCTCGATACAGTTCCAAAAACAAAACTAAAGAGAATGAAATGGGTTCCAATGTTTAATTGCCTTAAACAAAGTATTCTTGATGATATGGTGCAAGAAATGAGTTTAATGTGGGAATTTGAAGATATGCCTAAAAAGTTAGCAACTTTGGAGAAGCAAAAGGAAAAATTTGCTGAAATCAATCCAGAAAAATCAGTATGGTAAGTAGTTACATATGCACAAACTACTTTTCTAATATTAATATATTTACCTATCAAAATAAAATACAATTTAACTTTAGCAACCCCTGTATGCGTGGATGTTACCAGATTAGATATTTTTATGGTTTATTATATACTGCATAAGACAAAATTACTAATTTTGCTCTGCCTATATTTCTTTATATAATAAACTTAATAATTTATTTATTTATTTATTAATAGACTAGCAGCAGTGCTGATGCATCTATATCTTTACTTGTGCTTCAACATACAATGCTTATCATATCGGTTTTTAAATTGATTTAGGGTTTCTTAGCAGACAACATCTTCTGGTAGGTTGTTCCAGTTGCTCACAACTCTGTTGCTAAGAAAGTGTTTGTAAGGTAAGGATGTTGCTACTTCTCTGTTTAATTTCATTTTATGTCCTCTCAGTTTGGTGTTCATATTTTTTGTAAAGAAACTGTTAAAATCAGGGATATCATAGCAGTTATTCAGGATTTTTAATGTTTCGATAAGATCGCCTCTTTCACATCGTTTTTCTAGTGGTTAATCCCAGTATGTTTAGTCTTTCTTCATATGAATTACTTCTTAAATCTCCAGGTAATTTAGTGGCTCTAATAAACTTTATATAATAAACTTAAATAGAGATAATATAATATAATAAACTTAAATAGAGTATTATGTATGATACTGGTGATGTGGTTCCTGATTGTATGAGGTTCTAGGTCCATAGTACGGACAGTGCAATATGTCAATCTATGCAGATATATATAGCTTCTTTCACATTTTTTTTTTCTGTCAAAATTACTGATTGTGGAGATGCTACCTGCTCTGCTTATCATATTTCATCAGATCAGTCATTGTTTTCCCTGCAGTGCTTTCTAAACCAACAGCTAGCTTATTTACATTGGACATGGGCAGAAAACACTCCACACAAAAGCTTTTTATCTCTTTAGAGTCTTTAGAATTGTAGTGACGGGGCCTTTGGCGCTCTAGAAGGGAAGCCTATGTCCAGCAGTGGATGTTCTCCAGCTGCTGATGATGATGAGTCTTTTGATTGATTTAAGATATACAATTTCTGTAAATGCTCTATAGTCATATATTAGTATAGTAGAAAATTTATTTCTACATTACTAATAAATTATAAGTAATCTAATAATACAAATTATTCCACTTGCATACCCATGCACCAATGTCTCTTACAATCACTGTGCTGCATTTTAACTACGAAAAATATAAGCCCAACTTTTTTTTTGGCAAAAATTATTTAAATTTAGTACTTATAACCAGTGGGTACAGTCAGCTTCATAAAGATATTATGTAACAGGGTAATCAAAATTATATTCGGGTCACAAATTCAATTTTATATAGGTTGTCAGAATAATCATATTATTGTAACCATCAAAACGGTCAATAATATCTTAGTAACAAGTGTCAATTTTATATAACGCAACAAGGTGTTCAATAATATGTTAGCGTTTAATGTATGCATGTATCCTCCATACATGAGATATTGATTTTATTTAGTTTTATTCATAAGTATTTCTGTTCGGCTTGAATGATGTGTTAATATATAATAATGTTTTTAATAAGCTTTATAACATAATAGTCATATTGCTTTCTTCTTCCTTTCTATTGCGGTATGCTAATTACGATTCTACAATTCTACTTTTAAATAAACAACGAATAAAAGACTGACATAAAACATTAGGGTTCATTTTAATGCGAAGATATTTTTGTAAAGTTTAGTACGTAGATACCATTGAATAGTTTAAACGCCAACATATTATTTAACACCTTGTTGCATTATATAAAATTGACACTTGTTACTAAGATATTATTGACCGTTTTGATGGTTACAATAATATGATTGTTCTGACAACCTATATTATATAAAATTAAATTTGTAACCCGAATATAATTTTGACTACCCTGTTACATAATATCTTTATGAAGCTGACTGTACAAAGATTCTTGAGTGAGTGCCCTATGTCAGATAGTGCAGTGTTGATTGGCCTCCCTGATGGAGTAGAGATTTGACTGGGAAGGAGGACTTGGAAAAAAGATAAAATATGGATTCATAATATGCACATGATATCCATGACTTTGTCAAGCCAAGTTACTTGTACTTTATAAAGTTATGATCATACATACAATGTTAAATCCTTTGCAAGTCTATTTCTATGTTAATTAACTTGTTCTTTTCTTTTCCTTTTTTTATAGGAGACCCCAACTTAATGATGTCAAAGGCCAGTTAAAAGCTGCTGATGTTGCGGTCTTGAGAAAAGAGAAAGCTTTACTTGAATCACTAGCAAAGGAATATGAATCAAGGTTAAATAGGCTAAAAATAGCAATTACTGGCAAAAGAGGTTACTCCAAAGCTATGCATATGAATATCCAAAAGTACCGCAAGAAAAATGAGGATCTTGTCTCAAAACTAAATGATAAAATTACAAATCATAATAATCTAGTTGAAGCAATTATACCAAATATGACAAATATTGAAGATGTTTCTTGGTCAGAAGAAAAAATTGAAAAGTGATATAAAAACATTGATCTTGAGGAAAAAATTTATATTTCAGAAAATTGTACACACTTGCGAAAATACAACATAAATTTAGTATTCTAAGTATAATAATTTAAAACTCAATACTTGGAACTAGTGTAGATTAAAATAGAGAATTATTTAAGTGTAATATGAATTGTTACAACGGGTGAAATGTTAAGTAAATGCTAAGTTTTGCAACACATTTGTGTACTAACTACTAGCATAAAATTTTAATGAGCTCACAACACTAATTAGAATTGAAAACAATGAAGAGTACTCTAAAATACATCTGATATGAATAACTTTACTAGATAATATTATATTATTGCATTGTAACAATGCAAATATCTTAATGAAAATTAAAATAAACTTCTTATTTTTAATAGTAATATTTATTATTGAATATCATCTGACATTGTTAACATTGCTAAAAAATAAAATTGTACAATGCAACCTGCATATAATTTTTAATATCCATTATAATATTGTGATTGCACTACTGTTGCGAAGACTACACTGCTTCTACCACCATTACATAAATTTACCGTGAGACAATAATTGCCAAGTTTAAAGCCTCAAATGGGAGATCAATATCAATCTGCCAATTAATTTTGGAACTACTTAATTGTTTAACTAATACTGCAGGCAAAATAACTTATAATTTCACTGGGACTTGCAGGTAACTTCCATACAGTTTGCAATGAAGTCTGAGATATGAAAACATTCACCAGCTGGGTGATAATAATATCAAGTCGTAGGCTACCACTAAAAGTGACCCCATTGTATTTCAAAATAAATAAAAATAAATTGCCAATTTGACCACTGCCAGTTTTCTCATCAAAATTTTTATTTCAAATGTTCAAAAGCATTAAATTTTGAATTTCCAGAAATCACCTATAATATAAAGACCTATAATATATATTTTAATTTATAGGCACATTAGTTACAGATTAATAATAATAACAAAGCAACCCTTCGATCTTCTAAACATAAATAATAAAAATGTCGTGACACTACATATAACCTGCCACATCTAAATTAAAAATTCTATAAAATCATGTAACATATATGTGTTGAGGGATCAAGATCATAAGGGATCAAGAGGCTAGTCAAATACACCATGCCGAATATAATATGCACATTCAATTCATAAAGTAACAAAAAGAAAGAAATGTAGACTATAATATATTAAGAAATTTAAAAAATAAGAAGGCACAATAAAATTCATAAATATTTTTTAACTATTACATAGTTACTAATCAGCTGTGTCCAATGACTACTCTAAAAGATAGTAATTACAATATTTAATATAATTTAATTATTTGTAGCATCTGTCTCACTGAGCTGCACACTGAACTCCAAATGCCAGTTATTTCTTCTTGGGTGGGGACCGCTGGGGTGTGGCCGGTCTCCCGCTGTTGATTCCATTGTACTGATATTTGGCCTTCTTCTCAGATGGTTTTAAAATCTTTGAAAATACAGACAATACATTATTCAAAATGCAAAAATATGAACAACTTAGACACATCATTCCAGATTTCAACTGCTCTAAACCTGACCGAAAAAAACCGAAAAAAAAATATTTTGAACTTCAAGGAATCAAGACTTAAAAATTATTTACCTGGAAAGAGCACATAAGTGTTTCGTCAACAGACATCATTCCACCAGCATTGTCAAACTCCCCACAGTAGTTTGGTGCAGAGAACAGAGTTACCAGTTGTCTCTTAGCAAAGAATTCATAGCCGTCTTCCACCACCTAAAAGAATATTAAGATTTGAAAAATGTTTTAACGTACATACAAGTTAAATAAATGACGAATTTGGTAATCTTTTTTCTAATGATGGTGCATTCAAACAGTGAAAATCAATTCAAATAATTACCAGCTTTGCAAATATAACTTACAAAGTTGTCCCAAACATATTTTACAGGGTCTCATAATTTACATTAACACGATACATACCTGATGGGCCCTGCAGATTAGATCCAACTCATGTCTGTTGAGGAATTTGCTGACAACATCTGGTCCAAATGTAAATGACACTCCGCGGTCATTCTCTCCCCATCCTTGGACATCTTTATCTGGATCGGACCACAGCAGATCACACAGCAAACCTGTAACACAATATTAGTTATTGCATAAATTTTGTACTTCTGATATGTAAAAAAAATATAGTGTTAAATACCTGTACCTGTATCAGGTATAGTCTTAAATACCCATATTAAGACATCAATATAAATCAATACAGGCATAGTCTTAAATACCTGTATTAGGGACATCCATATAGATCAATACAGGTATAGTGTTAAATATACCTAGGACATCAATACGGGTATAATGTTAAATACCTGTATTAACCCTTTGACGTAAATGGGACTCCGGTGTCTTTTACTTTAAAACTCATGTTTTTGCTGTTAAAGTTGATTTAAAAGAATGTAGAAATTAATAATTCATGATTTTTGAACGAAACTTATTTTAGCGAGGTTGCAGTAAGATAGGTAAAAAATAATGCAAAATAACTACAACATAAACTTTGGATATCTTGGCGTGTTTCGTATATACATTTCGAAGGTGAAAGTGTTATTTAATTAATTGTGATACACTTTGTAACTGATTTTATTAGAATGGTAAGTAATTGTTATAATTTATAAATATATTATGATTTCTTATAATTTTACATAAATAGCATATAAAACAAAAGATACACATAATGAAAAGGGACGCGGGTATCCCAATATGCGTGAAAGGTATGACTTGTAACTTTTAGAATATTTAGTTTGATAATTTTATCCAATAATTATTGTAAAATTCAAATGTATTTTTTTGTTTTAGGCTGGTAGAAGTGCTAGGTTACTTCATTTCAATGAAAATGGAGTAGTATCTCATGACTGATAATAGTCACAACGAAAATGCACTAGTCTTCGATGAAGAAGACCAAGCGCTTATTGTAAAATATATGGATATGGGGTAATATGATGATTGAGCCAGCTGGTGTGCCAGAGTCTGTTCCAGAACTAGATCTAACTCCAGGCCCTTCATCATCGGATTCATTATTGGGCAACGCAGTACCATAGTTCAAGTGCAGGAGCAACACCTATGTGCTTTACGTATTTTCCGACTCTGATTACCAGTTTGGTAAAATAAATATACTGCTAAACTTGAAACCAGTAACACCCATAAATATTATTGAAGCCCTTACAAATATCAAGGATCTGATTGAAAACATTATTGTAACAGAGTCCCTGCGCTATGTTCATAAATATGGTTCAGTTTTCTCTACAGACATAGGTACAAGATATGACAATTTTTATAGGCATGAACTATGTCATGGGTTGTTATGTATTACCTACACTTAGAAACTACTGGTCCACTGAACCTTACATGGGTGTACCATATTATATAGCATCCATTATGCGCTTAGCGAGGTTCAAAGAAATAAAACTAAATTTACGTTTTTGTAATTCTGTAAAACCTTCACCCACATCGTCTAATTTTGATAAAGTGGCAGCTGTGCTGTCGCGTTTCGTTCGGTGTGTAAGTAGCCGGTGGCCCATGAAGGTGGGAGAATAAAGGAGGGCAGCGCACCTGTATAGCCTCTATTTGGATATCCGTCTATGAATGTCGGTAGTCATGAAAATGTCTCCGACTTCTTGTTTGCCTCTCTGTGCCATAAAAAATACTACCAAATACCACAACCCAATCGCTAGATGAACACATGGTAATGTACAAAGGGCATAACATCATGAAATATGGACTATGGCCATAAGGACGAGTTACATATGTATCATACAAGTTTGTACCTGCTTCGGACTGTTTATCAACTTTTTTTTTATTTATTAACCCATTCAATGCGGCGCTCCAAACTACGATTTCTGCTCAGTTGCGGCCGCCTTTTTCAACGGGACGCCGATGTGCGTCCGCCGCACCTCGGAAGGAAACTTTTAGACGCCGATCGGCGTCTGCCGCACCCGGATAAGAATTTAAAAAAATTTAGTTTTTTTTTGTTCGCCAACCTTACAGTTAGCTCGTAAATTGTAGACAGATATACGCGGAGCTAAGTAAAGGGGTTTATTTTTGTCACAATCAGTGAAATCTGCCATTAATAGTTAAAACTTTAGAAATTAGTGTTTTTGCTAAAAATTATGGGTGAAAACAGTAAGTCAAAGTAAAATAATATAATAAAAGTCGTTTTACATTAAATAGTCACCACATTTAATAGATATTCGTGTTTAAATATTTTTTTTTATTATTTGTTGATTTTGCCAGAGTACCAACCTTTGGTAACTTCTAAACTACATTAAACAACAACACAACATATTATATTTTATCATTCATAATTTTAACCCTTTGAACTAAATATCCTTGGTAATTATTATGTAGGAATTTGAAAAAAATACAAGTTCCCAGTGAAAGAAGTCTTGTTACCTTTTTTTTGCTCCTTTTAATTTTTTTTATTAACTAATATGAGAATCCAGCTGCCGATTAAAGCTACTACTACAACAGAATAGAAATATCATCTTCAATAACAGATTCTATAGTTTAATACCAATTTTTTATAGTACAACCTCTTGTACTATAAAAAAAATAGCGAACGAGCAGTCGGAGCCATTTTCATGACTACTGACGCCAATAGACATCCGCATAGTTTATACACGGATGCGTTGCCCCAGTCTCCCCTCCTCCATGAGCCACAGGCTACTTACACACAGCACGAAACACGACAGCAAGCTAACACTTTACGCCGGTCTGTAAATTTATCTTACTCGTCAAACACTGATATTCATATATAGAAATGAGTCACGCAAGTAACTCGCAAGTCTATCCATAAATCAAGTATAAAATACCGTCTAAATGTTTAAATCTGCACAATTAAAATGTGCATATAAAAAATTTAAAAGCATCATGGATAAAATGTTACTAACTCCTGGTAGACGCCGACGTGCGTCCTCCGCAATTAATCAATAATATTTGAATTTTTGAAGAGATGATTTCACAGAAACTATGCTCAGTACCTCGTAGCTATAGGAAAAGTAAACGTTTATTTCGCAGAATTTTTTAATAATTTGGATTCT
>LUGF01050512.1:268333-280248 GCA_001625245.1 Calycopis cecrops
TTTTTTTATTTTTAGAAAGAATATACGCTAAGGACTGAAGGTCAGTGCAGCTTCATCTATATGAGAGGTGAACTCACCTGGAGCGTCGAACCTCTGTACAACAATGATAATATGTTGATATAATATTATGTCACATCATACGTTTATACAAGCTAGCATTTGGTTTACATTTCAGCCATTAGTTAGCGTGGCAGTTTAGAAGCTTGCTCCCTATAGATACGAACAATGGGAAGAGTGGCATGATCGGCCAATCAGCTATCATCGTTATTACGTAAAAGTATCGCTTAAAAGTTAAAAGTACCCACTTTACATACAATATTTTTTTAAAAAAGTACTTATATTTATAAAAAAAATATATGTCGAATAACTTTATATAATTATATGAAATACATGATAAATGATCACGTATTATTACTATTTATACAATTAGTATTTATTGTGTTTTTTGCAACATGCCACAATGTTAAGAAAAGTAACAGTAATTCAACAATATATTGATGAAGCTTACTAATTGGATGTAGAGTTTTTGAAGTTACATATGCAGAACTTAAGACAATTAAGAATGTCTTACTTAATTTTCATTTTAAATTTAGTTCAATTTACTGAAAATAATGTTTTATTACAAATTACAAAAAAGTTACAAGAAGAAAACGTAAGTTGTTGTCTATAGTTACATAGATAATATTTGAGCATAGACAAGTACATTTTGTTTTCTATTTCTATTTTGAAATGGCAAAATGTCGCTGTTCGTGATTGTCAAGCTATTTTCTCATCGCAATGTGCCGTTCTGGCGCATACTATGTATGAAACTCTGCAGATTGGCGTGTGTGTTGTATTTTATTTCAGACAATACTTGACGGCTATTAAAAACTCCATGGCTTTTAGTGGCAATAAGCGATATCTGCCTCTTGTTTGGATTTTCATAAACATCGCGAACAAAACAACGCGAATTAATATAGGAGTGGGTGTAAATGCAATGATTCTATTTGTTTAAACAGTGTTAATCTAGTGTACGTTTTTCAAAAGACCTTTTTCAATTTCGTCTCCTAGTACTATGGAGGAGAAAATGGATAGTGAGAACAGTTATAGTGGGGATAGTACTAGTAGTTCGTCTGATAGCTCTAGTGGTAGTTCAGAATGTGACGAAGAAGTAACAGAAGCAGTACGTATTTTGGGACAAACTCTAGAGCTGCCCCAGGATCTATGTGAGGACTATTCAATATTCAGAGAATTCTTTTCCATGAAAACTTGGGAGAGCTTAGATGATAAACATAAAGAATACCTTAGAACTTTACTGCCAGATTTCAAAGAGAACGACGAAGAAGAAAAAGATACAACAATAGAAATGTTATTTAATTGTGAACCATTCCATTTCTCCTCTCCTTTAAACATTTTCTTTAATAACTTGAGGCAAGGTAACTATAGGCCTGATATAGCTAGGATGAGAAAATTCTTAATGAAAGCTAGAGCTAAACAACAAAAACATAAGGTAAATAATGTTTTATTGTATAATCTGTTATCATACCCCCGTAAAACAACTAATCTTTCAATGTCTCTCTGTACAGATAAAATCTTACTATGCCAAAATTCTGCCAGAAGTTTTGTTATCAAGGGAGCGATTATTAGCTGTAGCTAAAGCTGTTCCTCCTGGCCCTACACCTTATATCCCAAGTATACCACCAAAGCCTTCTGCAAAGAACAATTACAAACCCCTCTATGTAAGAGCTCGTCAAAGGTATTTTGAAGAGTTGGCTGCAATATGGAGTGAGGTTGGCTGTGATGAGTCTGAAGATGACAATTACCCAGAAGGTGCACCGGAGAGTGCAATAAAAAAAAGGAGAATGATGAACTCTGGACAGGTATAAATAATGCAAGGATAGTTTTATAAGATACTAGCTGTGCGTTTATAGTGTCACTTACATTCGTTCTATTTTGTGGGATAATAGGGATGAAATATACTTTGCCACCTATTATCTGATATACAGAATATACACAGAAGTTTGTCATAAAAATTGGTCAAGCCTTTTTGGCCAAAAACACAACATTTTTATACATAAGATTTACAGCTGAGTCAATGAGCATTCATTAACATTTTTATTTAAATATTATAAAAAGAATTATTTTATTTTTAAGTTAATTACTTCTGGTGCAGTCCTTATATTAAAATATTAGCAATAAATTATAAACAATAGTTTCTTGAATATTTATATTTATACTAATAATAAAATGATTTATAGTCAATATATGAATAGAATAATATGTTAACAATAGTTACTAAGGAACTCTTAGTATGTGGAAACTTTGCTAATGCTTTCAGAATATGGATACAGTTTCTGGTACACTTGGAGCATTAGATTCTTCACATCCTTCATCCATAGCATGCTTAAAGAACGTTCTCGCTACTCATAGGGCACGCAGACAATATAAAGAGGTATTTATATATTTAACCTAGTCTTTAAGTTACTTATAACAAGCTTAACAATATACACAATCATTTCACTATTATATCACAACAGACCTTAGTCGTTATTTAGTGGAATGATTGTCCAATGAGCATTGTTTAATGTAAGTTTCATTTTTTTTTGCAGAACCATCCTGAATTAAACATAGCAGGTATTACTTTAGATGACATAAAACAAAGAGTATCTTTAGTTAATGGTGCAAAGAAACTAATGTTTGGTGGACAGAAAGTGGAACTGCCTAATCATAAAGTTAAGAAGGCAACAAAAGGTGGAAATCAAAAACTTAAAGAACTTAAATCAGCAATTAAAAAAGTTAAAGAAGATGATAGTGTTGAAAATAAGCCCTTGCTGCCAAATATTAAAATTAAATGTGAGCAAGATGCATCGGATTCTGAGAATTCAACATTCTTAGATCCTATTACAAGTCCCAAACATAAGAAGTTATTAGACCAATCTGAAATTAAACAAGAAGTATCTGATTCTAGGTACTATGGGTAAGTTTATTTAATATTTAATTAGTTTAAGACTAAAGAAAAATACAGAATCAAATCTCCTGATAAGATACCTTGTAAAGCAATTAACATCTCCTGTTGGAGATGGATTTAATCTTTATACAGGGTTAAATGTTCTTGTTGGTGACCAGCCAAATTTTCAGATTCGGTTCAGAATCGATAATACATTTGATATTATACTATGAAATAAAAAATATATATATAGTCTACAAAAGAAAACACAACTCTTAATAACACATGTTGTTCTAACTAGACGGTAGTCTCATGGAATGTCCCATTATATAAAACTGATAAAATTAAGTGCCATAAATTGTGTTCAATTTAATTGCAGTGATAGTGATTTAGAAAGGACTATCAAGGAAGAGCCACAAGACTGTGTGGTCCCCAACTCCTATAACTCAAAAATCTGCCAGCCAGTACCTATTAAGTTAGAAGACCTAGATGGAATTGGTAAGATATATAAGAGTTTTAAAGTTTATAGCTGTCATAATAAAGGAAACAATTTTTCTACAAATAAATTATACAACGATATGTTGCCTACTGCCAACTGCTTCTTAACTGTGATACTTTTACACTTCAATTTAAATTGGCTACTACATAAATATGATAATAATGTTGACTCATGAGTAAATTCTGGCAGTCTGTAATGTAAGTTTAAAGTTATCATTTCATCTACAACATAATATATGACATTCATCTTATAAATTGCATTATTTTCATAAGTAGATATGATGGCCTTACCAGTAGAACTGGTAGATGAATCCGGTGATGTCATGGCAGTGAACAAATCACAAGAAAATAAGTCTGAACCATCAGTTGAAGATGAGGCATTAACTGAAACCACACATGCAAACTTCTTGTCGCTCGTGCGAGCCCTGTTTCCTGCCCGTGCGGCTCACAGGGCCTCCAAACAGCAACTACACGCTAGATGTGCAGCTGTCATGAGGTCACCGATAGCACCATTGAACACATGGTACAGCTGTGAGTATTCAATACAAGTAAATTATTTCTATTTTTTTTCTTACTGTATTTGATATGCACTGTACTAACCTATTTGCAGTGTATATCATATTATCTTAAATCCCTTCCAATAGGGATAAGCGTAAATTTTTGCGTAGACCTTTTTCATAAATTAATGATGATATTTAAGTAAGTTAAGTTTACAAAAATCTGCTTAGTCTCAGTCTCAGTTTTCTTAGTTCTTTTAAAAAATGTACAAATGTATGCATATAAGTGTTTGCTTCCCATCAATGTTTTTTAATTTGCTGAGAATTCTTTGTATTTTCTATTGTGTTTGTGTTATTTCAGTGTCAAACGATTGGTGTGGGGAGTTGAACTCAGCTTTAGAATTCTTAGCTGGTGACAGAGGACCTCATCCAGAGGACTATGTACCCTATTTACAGTACATACCAAATATTCAGGTTTGAATTCTTAATAATATGTATTTTTCATATAATACTCTCACATAATTGTGCACTAACATATGCTTATAAAATGTGTAACAAATAATATTACAATAAAGTCCCATATAGGATTATAGACGTCTTAATAAATTTTGACTGAAGACAATGATGAATTGGAGATTTTTGGCTATAACTTGGCGTATATTATAGACTAGCTGTAGGTACCGCTGCACGCGTTCACATGATCAAAGGCTTATTTTACGATTCTATAAAGGACATACAAACATTAATTTTATTACAGATGTACCAGTGGATAGGCGCGGGACGCGACTGCGACGCCATTTTGGGCCGCCTGTGCGAGCGATGGCTGCGGGCCGCCTCGCCCGCTCCGTCGCCGCGCGAGCCGCCGCCGTCACGGTCAGTTACCTCACTTGCGTATAAAATATTAATAATATCAAGGGTTTTTACTCTAGTTAGTCAAACTCTATGCTGAGGACTTGTGTTATACGTATCTAGTACGTATATATAACGGAAATATAATTAATATTTGCTTATAAATATAAGAAATTTTATATATTTTTATTAAAGAAATATATAATATACATAGGTGAACTTGCATGACTTGGGCGGGATTCGAATTCCTGACACAACATGCTCCCCTCATCCGAGCTATGTCATCACTGCGCCAGCCGGTCGTCAAATGCTAATGCGTCATCTTTAATTTGTGTATCATCATATTCATCATATCACACTTTAGCTTTCCGTTCGGCTTCAATGTCACACTAACTCTTAAAATGATATAATCTTCATCTGTTCCCAACGTAGTACTGTTTAGTTGTTAAAGTTACAATTATTTGTAACTTCTTCTGTCTCGCGGTCTAGTGGTAAGCATGTTCAACCACAGGCGGGAGGTTCCGGATTCGAATCTCGGGTCGTACCTACCCGCAAATGTTATAAGGATTTTTCAATTTCTAACCTAGAATCAAGAGGTTGGTGGTGTTCATCCCGTGCTTCGGAGAGCACGCTAAGCCGTCGGTCCTGCGCTGATGATTTCTCTTCAGTCGTGTCGGATTACCGTCCGATCGGAATAGGAGAATGGGGAAATAGTGAATGCACTTGTGTCTGTGCTTGCGCACCATACGATGTACTGCGCAGATGGCTCGTTCATAGAGAGACGAACCGCCGTACCTGAAATTCAGCTAGGACATTATTATTACTAGTAAAAAAAATGTTAAATGCTTGCAGTTATCCGACGAACTGGGTGGTGAGACAACCTACAAACGCGGAGATAGCAGAGTTCAGAGCTCAGGAGAGGCGGAGATTCGGCGCACCTTCAAAACCGTTTACATACGTGCAATTTGGGTATGTTGTAAAAATATAATTAAAAAAAATATAAATTATGTGTGTACTTTTAACAAAACTGTTACGATATTTGTTGTTTTTGTTTTATTTTGGATATTTAAGAAAAAAACGAACGATAAAAATTAAGGGACAATATTTTTTATACAGTCTTTATCTGATTGTCTATCACGCGATAAGTAAATAGTGTATTTTAATTTACTTTTTATAGTTGTAATACGCTAAGTTCAGAAATAACTAATAGTTATTTATTTTCTGTTTATGACGTCCATGTATTGGTGCTTGTAGGTATAGGATCTACCTGCAACCTTGAGAAAAAATCATATTTGAAATTATGACAACTGCATATTATAGGTACATTTATTTTACCCTATTGACCGCGACCTATCTGTTAATATTTTTGAATTTGCTACAAGAGTGTTATTTGTATAGTACAGCGTGTCCGCAGATACCGCGCGGGCGTTGGCCCGGTGGGCGGGGCGCGAGGCGGGTCAGGGGGTGGGGCGCGCGGCACAGGGGGCGGGCAGCTGCTGGCGCCGCAGCGGCCGCGCGCGGTCGCGTTCGTGCCGCTGCTGCGTGACGCGCTCGCGCGGCTGCCCAACGGCGAGGGGACCACGCGGCACGTCGTCACATTACTCAAGTGAGTCATCTAAATTTCTATATCAATTTCTATTCTATATACACAACACATTTTTCAAAATTATTGTCAAGCTAAGCTATCATAAGTACGAACTTTTCGATGAGACGTTCAACAATTTTGTTCTGTACAAAAAATCCAATACTGGCTACTTAATATATATGTATAGTTTTAAACCCACACACAATCACACATCGAATTGGGTAGTGTGTACTCGAAATTGGCGATTCAGTCGGATACGTGTGTATGGTAAGCTAGATCGGGAGACATTTCATTCGCCAATATATATCGACCAAAATATTGTATCGTGTGGAAGTGGTTTTAAGAAGTTTTCACTTGAAAATTTCAGGATGTCGCAGTGGATAGTGCCCTGCAGTGAACAGGTGCTATCGACTGCTGCGACCGGAGTGTTGGACAAGTTGGCGAACGTCAAGCGTGATCCGTTCGTCAAGTACGACGCGCGCACCTCCACCTGGACTTATCTACATAGGCATAAGTGAGTACTAGGCAGTTTCACCTGATTATACATATACTAGCTGCGCTCCACGCTTTCACCAGCGGATGTTTCGATCCCGTGGAAATATCGAGATGAAAAATAGATGTTGGCCAATTCATAGTCCTACCAGATATGCACACAAAATTTCATGAGAATCAGTAGAGCCGTATCGGAGGAGTATGGTAACTTACATTGTGACACAAGAATTGTGACCTAAGATATATTTTTATAGTACAAATGCAAACGAGCAGTTGGAGTCATTTTCATGACTACCGACGCTCACAGACATCCGCTTAGAGGTTATATAGATGTGCTGTCCTCCTTCCTTTTTCTTCGTCCATAGGCCATCGGCTACTTAAACACCACACGAAACGCGACAGCACAGGTGTCACTTTACACCGGTATGTAGGCGAGAGGTACCTCCCCGGTCGTGCCGACCTAATTCGGCTGTGAGCAGCGTGATACTGAATGTGTGATACTTACGAAAGAACATGTAGAAAATACGGCAGGTGAATGAGAATATAGAAGAATGCACCAGGGATGTTGCGAATATTCGCATCCGCATCCGTAATTGCGGAGTACCCGCATCGATTTTAACATCTGCATCCACAATAATTAATGAGGATATTCGTGCAGATGCAGATGTACCACAAATCGCGACAAGAAAGAAAAAAAGCTATGCCATTAGCAGCATTGGATAACATAGATTGTACACAGAATGCAAATTGCTATTCGCAGTTGTTTAGATTCGCAGGAAAACATTAAAATTATTGAGCAAATATATAAGTAAATTTCTAATGATTTTCAATCATTCTACTATCGCTCAGAAGCAACTACGAGTTTGTTTTATATATAGAATAGGAGGACAAATGAGCAATCAGAGACTTCCGACGCCCATCAACATCACATTACACATAATATGCAGATGGGATGTCCTCCTTCACACATCTCCTCTATGAGCCATCGACACCGGCCATTAGTAAGGTTTAATTACTACTACTTACTACTTACTTACTCCGCTGACTCAGTGACCCGAAGTGAGTCTAGTCTATAGTGCAAGACCTGCGCGAACTATCAGTTGATGATAGCTGGCGGGAAATCGCGCAGGATAGAGGAAAGAGGCGCACTCTCTTGTCGGAGGCCAAGGTTTAATTAAATAATTATAAAATTACTTTCTTACTTACTACTATCTTCTACCTCTACATATAGTTATTACATAATATAATAAAACACATCACTCAAAATCTGCTGTATCGGATTTCATTTGCGTCGCTTATAATCTTAGATTTTCTTTTTTCTTCAATTCAATTTGTTCCCGGAAAAACAGAACGCCAAGTTTGTTTGTTTCCATTGTGCTTTAAAGGCTTATGAATATCTTGATTTTGACAGTTATATTATCATACTGCTAAAATCAAGTGATTGTCAGACCATTGTGATACAACAACCCGGGAATGTATCAGAGAAGTTCAAGAATAATATGAATGAATAAGTGACAGATAAACGTGGGAGTTAAAAAAAATCAGTATTCAATAAGGTTTTTATGTTACACAGGAGTGAAGAGGATTGGTTGAAGAGCACTGCACGAAACCGCAACAAATCAAACAGTGCCAATACAATGCAATCTCCTCAAACGCCGGTAAGTCGTCATTAATATATAATTATTGATTAGGATTTAGTTTGCAATTTATCATTTTGCACATCTACGGCCGAAGCTCTTTAAAATAAGACCATAACCAATTTCTTATTAGCAGATATCGTCCTTTGAAAACTAGTACAAAAGTCAGCTTACGCTATTAATAAATAAGATTAATTATGCCATTATCGAAGTTCAATCAGTACATTCATAAGTGTCTCTGCAATGTCTATTACTTTTGTATGGTAAACGTTAAAGCTCAATTCTCACCGAAATGGAAGCGGCGGGTAGCGCAGTAATTTCAGTGTCATAATTTAAAACTTTAAAAACCTTCTCTGCCCTTCCAGCCGATGCATGCCGCTTCCACTTGGGTGTACTTAAGCTTTAATAAGTAACTTGGAGCTTTTGAAGCCTATTTAGTGTTCACAGTGCATTAAGCGTAGTAGAGCCTCCTATTGATTCACCTCTCGTAGGAAGGCAACACACTACAGCAACTAAAGCAAAAGTTTACATGAGAGGCAATTTTTTTATTCCACTCTATCTCCTTTTCTCAGATGGACGTAGACGTAGGCAATGTTGAAGAATTACCAGAAAACGCTTCAGACAGTGACGTAGATGTAGATGACACGACCGCGCCGACGTCTATCGGGCATCTGTCCTCCGCACAGCTCCTGATGCAAGCGACGCAAGCCACCTCCAGTCCGGTACACGTACCGAAAGCCAAAGGAAAGCTCGTACCCACCCCACAGAAGCCCAAGACCATCCCCATAAAAGCACAACCGAAACTGCCCAGCCTGGTTCAAACGAAGCCGGCAAATGCACAAGCGAAGCAGCCCGTTACCCAAACCAACTCTATACAACCAGCGAAGCCAACTCAGGCGCAGCCGAAGCAAGCCAGCTTGCTAACGCAGCCGGCGAAGCCAAATTCGACGCCCGTAACGAAGCCACTTCCGAAGCAAAGTACAGTGCAAACGAAGAGTATAGTGAAGCAAGGCATACATTCACCGAAGCAAGCTCCGAAGCAGAACATTGTAGTTCAAGGTGCGAAGCAGAACGTATCAACGCTTGCGAAGCAAATCAGCGAATCCTTGATAACTCAAATGTCTACGACGCTTCCCTCGATAGTGATAGCTCCGCAACGCTCTCCGCTGATGAAACAGAAGTCGGTCGGCAAAATAGAGACATCACAAATGCCGGTATGTATTAATATATTTATGTTGTATAATACACTCAGGTAATATATGCATAGGAGCGGTCAGAGTAATTATCATGTTTACCGATGCCCATAGACATCCGCATAGAGGTTATACAGATGCGTTGCCCTCCCCACCCATTCCATAGGCCACGGACTACTTACACATCGCACGAAACACGACAGCACAGATCACTATACGCCAGTATCTTGATTCTTGTAAGCAAGAGGTATCCCGATCGTATCCAATTCGGCTACATACATGTAGCGTGGCACTAATTCTTTCTGAAATGATTATGATTACTTAAATGCATATATCAGGTGACTATGACTACGTCGGTACAGCAGAGCACGGCCGTGTCCTCCATACTACAGGCCAACCTCAACACGCCACTGCTACAGAACACGATGACGCCCACTACTAAGGTGAGACTTTTGGTATAACAGATCAAACAAACCTTTTGATTTTTTTTTATATATAGGAGGGCAAACGAGCAGCCGGAGACATTTTCACGACGACCGACGCCCATAGACATCCGCATAGAGGCTATACAGATGCGCTGCCCTCCTTTCTCCTCCCACCTCCATGGGCCACCGGCTACTTACACACCTTTACTTACTTTTGATGACTACTGGTGGTCATAAACGTAAATGTTGTATAGTGTGGCAATCCTTTCCTCCGCCCCTCCGATGGCTCACTGAAGACTAAACCGCATGAAAAGCGATAGCACTGCCTTGACTGTGACTTTATAATCAAGTGAAAGGGAATCTCGGATTAGAGAGTTGTTTGTATGTAGTCACTTTAAAAAGTAGATTGTCAACCGAACCAATTAAATTTGTGTAGCGGGAAATTTCACCGCATACACCGAGTTGCAAAGTGGCTTGCAAATTAATGCAAAGTAGCTAAACAAAAAAAGCTAAAAAGCGTGATATCGTTTTCCTAAAGCATCGGAAGATTTAATGGGAGGGGTGGCTAAATTCCTCTGATAAAATCAATCCTCATTAGTGTTGAGCGAGCGTTCTTCTTAGTATAATCCTAGTGATAAATACCTAGTGTATTATGTATACACTAGGTATTACTTACTACACGTAATTATCTTGTATGTCCTCAGCTAACACAAGTGACACGGTCGCTGCTGATCAGGCCGTCGGCTGTGCAGACGACAGCCGCTAGCAGCGTGGTGACGGTGTGCACGACACCCGCGCAGGTAACGCAGCTCTCCTTTACGGCTCGGCAAATAGGTAGTTGCATCACCATAAGCATCTGAGTAAAGTGAACTTTAGCTGAAGAAAAATTCAAGTGATGTATGGAAGTATTATGGCTTCGAGTCATCAATATGACATGCAGCACAGGAAAGCTACATAAAGTTACTAAAACATTTTTTTTATGTTTTAGTTCAATCTTTACAAACCTAACTTCGTACTTGTTGTTTGGGTATTAGCTTGTTTCCTGGTAACTTCTGAACGAAAATTTCGCCGCAATATAAAAATGACATGAAATGTTACAGGTACCCGCTACTCCTAGAAGAAGTGTTGTCAGAGTGTTAAGTCCTGCGACGCCATCTTCTGGCAAATCTTTAATCTCACCCAGAGCCCTTCTACAACAGAGTAAGTAGAGTTGTATTATTTTACTAGATAGTCTGACAAAGAGGATATTTACTATAATGTCTGATGCTTCCAGGTACACCCACACCAAAGAAACGGACGATACAAAGTTCTATATCTGACTCTATAATAGTACAGGTAAAATTTATTCTGTAACATATTAAATCTATACAAATTCTTGAAGTACGTTTTTTATCATTTATCTCATATGATAAAAACTTATTTTAGGTAAATTTATTTAGCTAAACTTATTTAAAGGTAAAGAGTTTGTTTGTTTATTTGAACGCGCTAATCTTTGAAACTACTGGTCCGAATTGAAAAAATATTTCAGTGTTAGCTAGTGCGTTTATCGAGGAAGGCTATACACCATCACGCTGTAGAGTACGCAGATTCTGCAGGTGAAACCGCGTGACTCTGCTAGTATTATATATTATTGGAGTTACGATATTATAGGATATATTACTTCTTTGAACGCAAGTGCGATATATTCGATTAGCAAACCTAAGAAAACTACAGTGGGGTCCCCATATCACCGAATGCGAATAGGCTTAGTGCGGCAGCATTCGCAGTTAGAAAAATATCAGATGAATATACTGCTAAATTAGTTTATTTTAGT
>LUGF01050512.1:294923-311105 GCA_001625245.1 Calycopis cecrops
ACAGTTCCTTCTTAATCTACAAATAAACACGCAACACACCATAGGGATTTGTAATACTGACAGCCTACAATCGAAACCTTCAGAGATATGATATACGCAGCACAGTCCAATACTAGTCGCTAGTGATGTAATTACTCGTTTTAAATCGATTATTTACTACGCAAATTGTTTGTGCAACCTCTAAGTGTAATAACATGCAACGCGTACTGACTTAAAATGTGCATTTCATGTGCCCACAATTTGTATTACTCGGGCTGTTGGGTAGATATAATAATAGATTGCGCTACAGATACTATCTATATCCATGCCTTCAATATTAAAGAGCAGAACAACCTCTTTATGTTTTCCTATATATAAATAGGATGTGTTAGTATATTATTCTTGATTACTGGCCTGTACTTTGGTAATTACATCACTAATTCTCTTCTCTAATTATTATCTTTTTACTTCCAACCGTAATACTAAGCCAACCTCATAATATCAAAGAACTCGAGTATCTAATAGCAATACTAGTGATAAAGCAGTACGAATTTTAATCTGTAAGTAAAAATAAATTGTAGAGATTTCTTCATTAACAAAAATATAATACGTTTTGAATCTATGATATAGTTGATACAGAGTGATTACAAAATATATAAACTACAATATCGTATCTCTGAACATGCTAGTCGCGGAAGCCTTACCTTTCATTATTTACAAATAATAGGCACAAAGTTGTGGAGTACGTCCAGTGTGACAGACATAAATGTGTCTGGAACTACATGCTGCTAAATCATTAAGGTGCCATGAATGCCTTGTGTACCTTTAGAGTTGGTTGTTGAATAGCATATTGAGCAAAATACGCGATGTTTCAGCAAAGAAGAATGATACCTACTTATTTATTTTCATAAACATCGTTATGTGAAGCCGTCTTAATTTGGTGAAAGATAAGGCGACACAACAAACTCTTGTCCTAAAGCATATAATATAGAAAGAACCGTTATCTTGAAGTGTAAAAGAGTCGGGTCAATTAGATGTAGATGAGCCCAGCCTTTAAGGTGAGAATGGGTTCTCTTCGTAAACATCCCTAAGTCATATCGATCCGGAAATAGCGAGGGCGGTAGCTGATTCCATAAAAAAGTACGTGTCCACAGGGGTGTATTTCAGAACATCAAGATATTGGAATTTGGAATTTATAACAAACATTTAACACTTAGTCTAGTCTAATAAAGGCGCGTTCACACTTGAGATACCAATTAGATATGTGATAATAAAAGCCACAGAACTGACACGGTTCGATTAGATAACCATTTACAAGTCTGAGCTCGAAGCGACGTAACACATTCAAATGTTTACCTCGGAGTTCACTTTATCATATTTAAGATAAGGATTTACGCTTATCATTAGATGAATGTTTGTAAGCTAGAGTAAATTTGTGTGTCATTTACATTTTGTTTCAGCCATTCTAATGCTACTAGTAACCAAGACTTTCTTTCCTTAAATCATCTTGTTGATAAAAGTAGGTATAAACATAGACGCCAATGGTATGTGCCATATTATGATTGGTGAGCTTAGGAACGGTATGAGCAGAGTTGTCCTAAATATAGCCTAAAAATGCGTCTTCCACCATTTTAAAAATATTTTATGGATAACCTTTTTTGATAGCGCAACAAATCCGGTAAAACAGCGGAACCTTGTTGTGCGAAGCAAGTAGCCGCTTCACACTTGTCTATTAGGCTACCAGCGTTACCATAATGAGATTTACTTCTTTTCGTGTCGTTGGCACTAAATAAAATCAGCCCAGAAGTTAGCCACGGTGACTGCATCGTCTGTAGCCCTATTAAGGTCCGATGTACATCTAACAGGGCATAGAGAGCATGTTATCAGATGCGCCATCGTTTGGGGTGATTATTCGCAGTCGCAAGTAATTTCTGATTTATTAATGTATCCCCCAGTTTACCAGGTTTCCTCTACACCAACTCCGGATAGCCGGTTCAAAGACGAGAACTGACGAGACTTACTGAATATTATGCTGGGGATGCTACTCGAGATCAACCAATAAATATTCAATTACATACTAAGTACATTCCAGACATTTACAGAAGATTTTGATTGCTCAAATACTTACTGACAAGAATGAAGGTACACAAGGCATTCGTTCAGTACAGTCTGGGCAAGCTACGAAGCGTGATGATGAGCAGCTCACTCCTCCTTCTCCTCTCCTGCCAGTAGCTGGGTTTTGTCATCTGCCTGCTCTTTTGCTTCCTCTGCTTCGGCTTCTCGGCGGCTCTGCAATTAATAATAATCATTGAATATCAAATTTTAGCATTCTAGATATCTTTTAGTAGCTGACGTAGGCTTCTTAATATTAATCGATCTGCTGCATGGAATAGGATAATATGAAGGAACAAAGATTGCACTTGTGTCTGCGCAAACACTTGTTCCTGCGCAGATGGCTTGTCCCTATAGAGATGGACCACCGTAGCCGAAATTCGGCTAAGACCACATTATTATTATTATACAGGGCTGATAAGAACGAAAGGCATTAAATGAAACCACATAATATACTATAAGTGCCTGCAGTTAATCCGAAACTATTAAAAGTGAATGACCCCGGCCGGTCATAGTCGGCGATCAGCTGCGATACAGAGTGTACGAAGTGAGAAAAAACGTTAAAAAATTCCTGTGACTAAACTATTGCTCCGATTGATCTGTTTATAGTTGTGTAGCATGGAAATTATACTTACTATAAATATATTTCATTTAATGCTTCTCGATTTTATCAACCTTGTATAATGAATTTAAATCCGGACTCCATCACATTTGCTAACTTGTTCGTATCGGCAGATGGATCAAGGAATAAATGCCATAAGTGTGTGTTTTTCATCTAGGTAGGTACATGATATGGGTTTGTATCCGGCTTCAAACGTGTGCAGTATTGTTAGTAACCCAGTCAAGGTAAGCAGGTCATTCTTAATTCTCTTAAGAGGATGTAAGATACATACTCGCCGTAGTAAGGACTTTTTTTGTAAAGATTACGAGCAGTCCTATCATTAAACCGATTCATTGCGGATGACACCGCAGACGTGTCATTTCGTTTTGTTATCTATAGCGCTTGACACAGGAATCGTGTAATTTCTGAATCGATTGTACTTATTTCAAATAGTATTTTATGACGTTATAACCTGAACAAAGCTATCAACATTTTTCAAGTTAAGCCTACAAGCTTCGTTTCTGGACAACACAGAACACTGGTAACAAAAAATTGATGATCTAGAATATTTTCGTAATGTTCTTTGACATCAGTAGTTTATTTTAGTAGGGCCTAGGTCGTGAAATGCAGCATGCAATGCAGCTAGCACGACCGGAAGCGTAGCTCTCCTCCGTATGAATCCACCGCAAAATGATAGCTATATCAACGGGTATTGTGCGGCTTGTGACTTTCCCGTAGCCCTACTGAAGAGGAAAGAGGGGAGGAGGGCACAAAGATGGAGATGTCAATGGCCGTCATAAGACGGAGACTTTTCCCTCTTACATTTTTAAAAAATGCCACGTATGTGACTTTTTCTTCGATTCACTAACTCACCTGGACTCACAAGACTCGCCATTAATAATGTTACGTGAAGGGTACTTTCCAACAATAAGTTTTGCGTTAATCGGAACGACTTAATAATTATAAATCTTCGAGTACTTTTAGTAACCTATGACATCAGGACATTGTCAGCTCACTGACCATGGTTGATGTGTAGCTTTTGAAGCCGAATTGGGCCAGCACGGTAAAGCGTAAAACGATGGCGTGCAAGTAGCAGGTGAGGTGCGCAAGAGGTACCCATGGAAGTGAGAGGAGAAAGGAGGGCAGCGCCTCAGCCCCTATAGCCCCTATGCGGATGTCTCTGGGCGTCGGTAGTCATGAAAATGGCTCCGTCTTCTCGTTTATACCATCCGCTATCCGCATCCGTCCCCTCTATACCATAAAAAGACTTACCTTAACAAGAGGCGACACCTGGGCTGCCCTCTTCCGCCGCTGCACGATGTATCCCACGAGCAGCACCAGCACCACCGTGATCAGGGACGCCACCAGCAGCGGCAGGAGCAAGTTGTCGTCTGATTGGTAGCGCTGAACAGAAATAACAATGTGTTGAGTGGGTAGAGCCCCATCAGTCTGGAAGGATTTCGTACAGTAGCATTGCTTTAGTAAGAGGTAGTGCCATGCTCGTAAAAAACAACCATGACCTAGACGGGATTCAAATCTGCGACCCCTGGCGTAACATGCCCTGCTTATCCCAGCTTTGTACCACAGTGCCAGGCGGCCGTCAAATTACATACGAGCAAAAATTGAACAGCTAGTACTTAGATAATTATATTTCAAATGCTGTTTTTTGTATCTATACATATAATAAAACAGTAAAATTTTAGTGTCTGTACATTGAATATATTTACGAAAAACTAATTGGGGGCGATTTTAAAATAGTAACAGAACACTTTTCTATGATTTTTAATTTTTTTGTTTGCCTGTTTGTCCGTTTGTTCGGGCTAATCTCCGAAACTACTGGACGGATTTTCATGAAACTTTAGATTAATATAGCAGAATAACATAATAAGTTAAAATTTTGAATAATTTTTGAAGTCCGAAATCCACGCGGGCGAAGCCGCGGGCGGAAGCTAGTATAGCATAAATAATGTGCGTACAACTCACGAGATCACAAAAACGTGACATCAACAAGTAGGCAGCTTGATAACCTACTGGACGCTGTGTTAGTGGCTACTTATCGCAGTACTGATATAGGCAATGTACGGGACACTGTATGTACGTATAAATAAATGTCTGTTCGTCCATCTAATATTATATGAAGATTTGTATCTTTGTTATTGTTTTGAGCAAGTCAAGGAAATCAGTTGTAATATGCTTAGATTACTATTTCGAATAACATATAGTTATCTCTTTATCTTTAAATGGATAGTGACAACCCGTTAACCTCTTCCGACTGAAACTCAACCTGCTTGTTATTAATTAAATATTCTGCTAAAATCAGTAACCTCAGCTGGAAAATGTCTAAGTAATTTTTAAGGTAATGAAATTTAAGCATTTTCAAGCCCAGTTTATCTTTATATCCGTTAGCCTATTACAAATGAAACACGTTAGATGAATCAATCCTAATAATATAACGCTGAAGAGTATGTTCGTTTTTTTGTTTGTTTGAACGCGCCAATCTCTGGAACTACTGGTCCGATTTGAAAAATTCTTTCAGTATTAGTTAGTTCATTTAGGGACTTTTTAACTGACTGAGGCTGATTCACGTAAACGAAGTTGTGGGCGTCCGCTAGTTTGTAATATAATATAGCATGAAAAAAGCAAATTAAGTGAAATCGAAAACTTTACAGACGTGCCAGTGAAAATCCATAATGGTGGAGGCTGAAATGTGGGGAGTACCCTAATACCTTGTACACTTAAGTACAAAATGGAATGAAAAAATATTCTATTAATAAGTTCGGTCTGAAGGGACTTTGCCCGAAATATATTCGCGAGATTGTGTTAAATTTAAAACATGGAACGGGTGAAAAATTAACGAAAAATGAAATAATTGTGAGAGATACAGAGGTAACACGCACTATCCAGTTCCTAGGTAACTAATATATTAATATTATTACTTTAAAAATGCAGTTTCGGCTACTAGTTGACGTGAATTTCTCGATGCATGGCCTGTTTTGTTGTGTGCAGATTGTATTATCTGTGGCACGTATATGCTAGCTGGGCCCTGCGGTTTCACCTGCCTAAAATCTATTTTTTGTATCAAAATAAATATAACATTTGTTACTCCTGAATAATGTCGCATTCTGTTAGTGAAAATAGTAGTTTATGCAACTGTCGTATAATGAAGGGTATTAAAACTCGAGTGTGAGTTTTTGAAACGAGCAGAGCGAGTTTAAAAATAGTAACACGAGTGTTTTAATACCCGTGTTATATGCAGTTGCATACACTACTTTATCTTCACTAATGCAATTAATCAATTAATAAAATATTGCGAAACATTAAATTCATGCCTAGGTCACAGCGAGCGCCGCCATTAAAATCTAACAAATGAGAGCGCAGCTGCAGCACGCGCAGGGCCAATCAGGAGCGAGCGCGCGCTGTTAAGGATTTTGACATAAGGCTCTCTCACCACCCTCTCTCTCTCTCTCTCTCTCGCTCTCACACAGTGTTATAGTGAGATTTACGATACCGATTTGGATATTATAACATCATGTCAAATTGCTTAAATTGAGTTTTTTGTTGTCTGAGCTATATATAGTTATTATAAGTCAAGTATTGAAAACATAAGTAGAATGTTACAACATTAGTGTAGATAAAGTATAATTATTGGATCATTACATTAATCCTTAGTTTTATCAGTTTTATTTACGGGCTCATAATATATATAAAGTTATTTAAGATAATTTTCATGATCAGATCGGTGACCGAAGATTATCGCCTATAGATAAAGTTAGAAATATTACCCCTTTAAAATATTAAATGAACATAGATTACAGATAATTTAACCACTAGGTTTAAGTCTAATGCTGAAGTTTCAGCTTGCCATAGCGTTTCCAATATGCCCGTTTGCAGAGGGTTAGGTCCTTTCAAATTACATACATAAATTAAACCCAAATTGGAGGCTAGCGAGCTAACCAAAGGAATGTCATATTATATTGTTTCATGGAATGCAAACGGGCAAATTGGATTATTGATGAACTTGCAGATACACAACCAACTTCTTTAGGTTATTCAAACTAACATAGAACGCTCAAAGTAAAAGGTAGTGCCACGCTACATTCCAGCCGAATTGGGCACGACCGGGGAGGTACCTCTCGCTCACACGGTACCGCCGTAAAAATATAAAAAATTTCCACCACTTCATGACTGAGATATTATGTGAGCAAGAGTATTTTCCTAATCATGAAGGCTCGTTTCCGCAACATTGCCTCTTACCAAACTTATCATAATTCAGAAACTCTTGAGGTCTATACAAATCACTTGTCGACACAAATTTGCTGTGATGAAAAAAGCCAAATGTCAATGACGCTTGATTACTGATTGTAGGTGCGCTGTGGGCTGTGCGCTGTGGGCTGTGGACTCGGCAAAAACTGTCGAGAGGCTGTTGAGCTTGTACAATGTACAGGTAAGGTTGTTGCGGTTGCCTTTGATTGAATTATCAATACAATATTATTGGTTACTGATTTGTTTTACAATATTTATTAAAGCCGCATTAGGCACGAGATGCTCGTGTGGCAGTCGTGGGGTATGGGTCACTGGCAACTCACAAACCGTTGTTCATAAGAGTTAGTTCACGTATGGCAGCCAAATTGGGCCGGCACGGAAGGAAGTACCTTGCGCTTACACCGGAGCGACGTACAGTGACAGCTAGTCGAGTTCGTTCGGTGCCGCGGTGTGTGAGTAGTTCAAGTGGCCCAGGAAGGAGAGAGGCAATTCATCTATGCAATCATCAGTATATACGTCTATGCGAATGTTTATGGGCGTCGATGATCAAGAAAATGGCTCCCGACTGCACGTTTGCGTATAAAATAAACCGCACGAAACAAGAGAGCATATCTATCACTTCCAGGCGGTATTCATCATATGAGTGAAAGAGATCCTTTCACCTAGAACCGAAGAGATAATTGAGGCTAAAGAGTCAGTTTCAAACCTCTACGCTTGAGGTTTTTTCCTTATAAACTTATTGTGCAATGGTCACTCTTGAAATTGAATATCTCATCTTTGCGTGAGGTTATGAATTTTTCATTGGTCGTGTTGCCATCATGCAAAACATATATATTCATATAAATAATGCAAGAAGAAGGAAAAACGGAACGGCATGCGGTGACCACGAGTTGTTACCAAATTGAGACAAATCTTTGTCTCTATGTCAATTAATATTAAATGGATACATGAATGGTTTATTGATTTTTTAATGAGGTGCTACAAGATCAAGAAGTGAAGACAAGCAAATAGGGGAATGATGACTACATATTAAAAACCCGACAAAAGTAATTTGAGAAAACTGCTTTCAATTTCATAATATATGTCTAGTAGTTCGTTTTGACTAAAAGTGCGGGGTCCATTCTGCCCAAATTGAACCAGAAGAGAAACTTCTTATATGATTCTGTGAGTGGATTGAGATGTGTCCCTTTCTTTGACTCCGATAAAATAAAAATAAAATTTCATTTTATAGCAGGTGTACTATTGTAGGCCAGACCTAACAATATTTCCCTTCACTGCGGAGGACATAGCGATGACTAAGATAAATAAAAATTGAAAAATAGTTTAGTAGTAGTAGTGAACATCAGTTTGGAACCCACGACACGTCCAACTCGAAAATCTTTCACAACTAGGCTGATTAATGATAGTGCATATACATTCATAATTAGTTTAACGTGTAATTAATAGTTGATGAATCTGATAAATACGCAATTAGTGCTGAGTCACGAAAATTGAAGATTGGCGGTCAGCCAAAAGCAAGATTATATCTCTACTTAATATGAGCTGAAGTGTGATACGAATTGATAAAGTTTAATTAAATCAAAGTTTTTTCGTGAGCACACTAAACTAATTTACATTATAATCTGTAGTTCTCGAAATATGAAATAATTTAATTAAGTATCGTAAATTTTGTGTAGTGTTTTAAATTGAACAATATTTCGGTCATCGGTCAAATGAACAACTCAAATGAGATTTAAAATTTTACGTTTAAAATAAATGTTTTTAAGACTCTTTTTTTGTATGTTTGATCTCATTCGGAAGAAAGATAGTGAAAAATCCTTTCCGGCAATTTAAGGTTCTGACATTACTAAAACAGTACTACAACTAGTTTTAGTAAGAGGTAGTGCCACGCTGCATGCTTGCATGCAGCCGAATTGGGCCGGCACGACCGGGGAGGTACCTCTCGCTTACACGAGACCGGCGTGAAGTGACAGCTGTGCTGTCGCGTTTCGTGCGGTGTGTAAGTATCTGGTGGTCCACGGAGGTGGGAGGAGAAAGGGGGGCAGCGCATCTGTAGTCTATGCAGATGTCTATGGGCGTCGGTAGTCATGAAAATGGCTACAACTGCTCGTTTGCCCTCCTATACCATAAAAAAAACAGTCGTGCAGAAATACTAAGAGGCAAGAATATGCTTGCATACATATGACAGTGCATTATTTTAAGAAGGTAAAGTCTGCGCCAACACATCGCTGCGCAGATCCAGAAACACAGAAGATTTGCGGTTGTTGTTAATAAAAGTAATTTATATTGGATTGTGGAGATAAGAAGAAGAGAGTAGCAATAGATTAAACAGAGAGAAAAGTCTGGCTTTCATAGGTTCGTAGGTATTACATAAATTATGCTGTATGCTGCTGCGTCATAATAATATACATTTTTTTTATAACGTAGAAACGCATATACCTATAGGCGCCTGCCAAAATAGGCTCTTAATGGCCTGGTTTGTACTCGCAGAAGGACAAACCCCTGAGTACCAAAAAAGCCTTTGATGAGATGCTCCGGGTATGGATGCACCTCGATGACTAGTCAGTCCCATAAAGCCACCATCGCAGATGCTCTACTATTACCAACCCACCCAAATCCAACCCCAGACCCCACCACAACCTTTCTGATGTTGTAATTCCATACAATGCGATGAAGATGCTGGCAGAAATTATTCCCACCAGAAGCTTCTACTTATAATGTTTTATCATATAAATATATTATTAGTTATTAGTTTTATAATATACTGTTTTAGTTTTGTATTTGTCTGACTACATCATGTCTTGGTTACGCTTTGCTTATCCGAAGCGTAGAATTGTATTCAATTGACATTTTACTGGTTTTATAAACAAAGACTATTTATGTAAATTAATTACTTGCTTAGTTAGTTACATTGGAATCTAAATTATCTAAAAATCCTATAGGCTAAAATTATTATAATTTTTAAAATCTATTTTTTCAAACAGAACATCTAGCGCATCTATTTTAAGAAGTCAATTGATTTTTTTTTTTAAAGATTCCAAGAAGATACAAAATCTGTACAAAATTATTATTTTTTTTTATGGTATAGGGGGGCAAACGAGCAGTTGTAGCCATTTTCATGACTACCGACGCCCATAGACATCTGCATAGAGAATATACATTTGCGCTGCCCCCCTTTCTCCTCCCACCTCCATGGGCCACCGGCTACTTACACACCGCACGAAACGCGACAGCACAGCTGTCACTTCACGCAGGTCTCGTGTAAGCGAGAGGTACCTCCCCGGTCGTGCCGGCCCAATTCGGCTGCATGCAAGCATGCAGCGTGGCACTACCTCTTATTGCAATAATAATACAGGCAGGTGCAAAATCGAGGCGGGCACACACACACTGCTGCATTAATAGTTAAATATTATTCAATGACTTTTCCGACATAACATTTAATTGCATTCCTCGCAACTAATAAGGCAACGAGAGTTACGATATGATTTTTCAATAACTGATAATCGAATGCAATCAAATATTGTATAACGTGTTTTGTAACACGTATAACTTAGCGGTTACGAGCGTACTGTACGCACGCACGCACTGCACGCACACGTAAACATAAACATTACGTAAGTAGTGAGTGCCATTGGGCCGGCACGACCGGGAAGGTACCTAGCGCTGAAATAATGCAGACGTGAAATGAAGGCTATGTCATCGCATTACCTTAGGCTCATGAGGGCCTGTTGCGTCATGGAAAAGGTTGAAGTAAAAGATTAGTTTTTAAATTTAATACATAGACATAGACATAGAAGGTCAAGGCATAGAAGTTGCCATCCTTACTGCTCCCCCGTCATGGGCTATTTACTCACCATAATATGAAACGCAATAGCGCAGCTTTCACTATACGCCGATATCGTGTAAGCGAGAATTAACTCCGTCGTAATGGCCCAATTCAGCTACATGCATGCAGTGTGGCACTGCCTCTTGCTAAACTAATTTACTTAAAGTCATAAAAATACACCTACCGTCCATTTGAAGTACGAAGCAGCGTCAACGAACGGCCAGCGAGAGTTGTCGTAATCATCACTGTCGTACGCCTTCGACACTTTTACTTCATCCTCATCTTCCTGGAGATCCTTCACAACATAACTCTTCAATGGTGGTAGAGAGAACACCTCGTCCACCTCCAGAGATTGCTTAAAGTCGTCGTCATCGTCCGCCGACAGTATTGTATCCTTCAAATTCTTTAACTTGGGCACTCGGTTCGATCTCGGGTTTTCGCTTGTAGTCGGAAGCTGTGTGGTCCCCTTTGTGGTTATGAGGACGTCATCGAAAACCTTGCCAGTCGTAGTGATCTTGTCCGACGGCTTGAAGGCTCGGGAGTAATATTTGAATATGTTCCGGATCGTCACAGGCTCTGGAGTGACGGTAGCTCTGATGATGATGTCGTTCTCCCAGGGCTTCATGGACATGTAGTGGTCTAACAACCGAACGCTCCCAGATGGCGTACCGACCAATGGTATTTTTGCACTGTCCTCTGTAGTTGGAGCTTGCGTAGTTGACGATGATGTCGTTTTCCAAGATCTTGAGACCGTTTCCACGAAAATGCCTCTATGGATTATCGATGGGATAATCCATGGGGGAATTGTCGTTTTTTCTGTTGTCGTTGAAGGACTAGACACAGTAGTAGGTGTAGTAGGAGCAACGGTCGGATCTGTCACTTTGGCCGTCGTGACTTCGGGCATCGTCTTCAATTCCTTCTTCCTGGACCTCATTATTTCCCGTCCGGCTGTGTTGAACGGAGACGTGGTCAGTTCATGGTGGTCGTGCACGCTTCTCCGAGCGTAGATCGCACCATTTAGGACGTACAGAGGAACAGACGCAAAACATAACGCAATGATTATACCGAGCACGATAAGTAGTATGTATTTGAGAGCCGATCGTCTCTTGGAGCGACGCATGTGAATCGAGGGGCTATAATCTCGCCCTTTGCCTTTTAATCCGCTGTTGTAGAGCAGCTCTTCAGTTTGAGGCAGTATGGTGTATTGTAGACAGTTCTCACCGTGTCTCACCGTCTTGTACATGATAGCAGATGAAGTCACAAAAGAAACACTACTTTAAATATTCCGCGAGTGATTTTCTCACATGCTCGTTTGAACGGTCTGGAGTCCACTATTTATTGGACGTTGACGTGGGTCCGGGTAGCGCGTGCCATGTAGTCAGCCCGTGCTTTGTGCAATTTTGATGATTCGTAGCTTGGCTGAGTGTACCGCGCATGCGCGACAACATTGAGCGGCTGCGCGGTCCCCCGCTGTCTTTCCGGTGAACCAACTGCCTCTGTGTTTGAGGTTATAGGTGGAATGCCGGCTTTAAAACATCCTGACTTACACGCAGGAACTTGTGTCTTATGGGAGACATTTCCGACAAAACTTATTTCTAGGGAAGGAAGGAAATTTTATTTAGAAAATTATGGAAATTGAATTTACGATGACTATAAGCTAATACAGTATAATAGGCACATTATAGGCATTACTGTAGACTGTCTGGTGCTAGTGCCAGGCTATACACAGATGTTTCCTAAGAGCTAAGAAGGGACAATTTGTATTATTGTAAACCTGAACTTAAATGGTTATAGTTATAATTTTTAAGATATTCGTTTTCAATTTAAATAGGTGTTACCTTAGTAGGTCGGTACCTTAGTAAGGTAACATATAAAATAAACTACACTGACAAATTCGGGACACCTCCTTTTAAATAAAAAAATGTTATGTAGCAATTTTCTTATTTTATTATATATATTTTATTCTTAATTCTTCATATAAAAAAAACAGTGAATCGCGAGATACATTTCAATATTTTTTTTTCTGTAGCTAGCTTTTATTACTTCATAAAAATTTTTTATGTGATTAGAAAAGAGTTTGAGATTAGAGTTATTAAAAAAAAAATAAGTATACCTGGTATATTCATATTATTGTCTATTATAAAGAGGAAAGGTGTCTATGTTTGTTTCTATAGAATAGACTAAAACTACTGAATCTACTTTAACTATTTAGTCACTAATAGTAAGTTACATTATCTATTGTATTATCATTGACTGAACAAGTTTTATTATTGAGGCCCAACGAATAGGCCCAGGTCGTCTAGTACGTAATTAATAAATGAAAGTTTGTATGTACCTAGATACAATTTTGTTATTCTTTCACGTAAAAACTTTAAAAGGATTTGGTATAAATCTCGTACTTTTTCATTCATTATTCCAAAAAAATTATAACTTTGGGCTTGATTTGACGCGGATGAAATCGCGTACTTGTGATAGAATTACATTTCTTTTATGGTATAGGAAGCAAACGAGCTGTCGGAGTCACTACTGACACCCACAGACATCCGCATAGAGGCCATACAGATGTGCTGCCCTCCTTTCTTCTCTCACCTCCATGGGCCACCGGCTAATTACACACCGCACGAAACGCGACAACACAGCTGTCACTTCACGCCGGTCTCGTGTAAGCGAGAGGTACCTCCCCGGTCGTGCCAGCCAAATTTGGCTGCATGCAAGCATGCAGTAAGGTACTACCTCTTACTTAATTACTACAATACAGATAAAACTACATTTAATAGTTCTTCATTAACGTATGCTTATCAGATGAACTGAACAACGTTATTTTCCTTATAAGCACATTGATTAGTAGGTACATAACCATTAGACGGTTCACATAAAGCCAATAAAAACCATGTTTTATTAATCTAACTAAGTACTCATACAGTATAAACTATTAATTAGCATCTACGTGCCATACGTTTTGCTCTTATGAATAGATAATAAATATAATATATATAATCAGCGTCGGATTACGCCTTGGAGACCTCGGAGTGGAGAAGAGAGCCCATTTATAGGTACAAAATTGATCTTCAGACCCTTAGGGTCAATTCACATCAAAAGCGCGGTGAAGGGCAGCGAAGCGGAGAGCAGTTTATGTGTCATATGAATTTCAACTTTATAATCATTGCTATAATACTTATTATCGCATGAGAAACTCGAACAAGACGCGCGGATTCCCGCGAAGTCGCTGGAATGCGCGAGAAGTCGCTGGAATGCTCCAGAAGTCGCGAGAATTCGATAATAAGTACCTACTATAGTATTGAAAATAAAGTTGAAATTCATATGACACATAAACTGCGCTCCGCTTCGCTGCCCTTCGCCGCGCTTTTGGTGTGAATTGACCCTTAAGCTCACGGGGCCCTGACAGCAGCCCCCCTAAGCCCACACCTGGACCCGACACTGTATACATGTATCTGTATGTATGTGTTGCCGGAAATGTATGATATCTAGGAATTGTATACATTTCCTAGAAAAGCTCGAAAGCTATTTCGAACTCCAGCTCATAAGCGATTTGACAGATTTTGACGAATTTTTTTGTGTGTATCGAAAGGGGTTTGAGAATGGTTTAGATTCACAAATCAACTCGCCAGATGGCGCTGCAGTGAGTATATCGAATATACAATATTGTATTGGATGTAAGTAGACTGACTTCACACATTTCTAAGTTCAGTAACATCTTATTATATAAAATTCTCGTGTCAAAATGTTCGTTCCTATACTCCTCCGAAAATGCTTGACCGATTCTCATGAAATTTTGTGAGCGTATTGAGTAGGTCTAAGAATCTGCTATTTTTCATTCCGATATTCCCACGGGATCGAAAGTTACGCGGGTGAAACCGCGGGGGCGCAGCTAGTAATATATAAATATAATATGTATTTTAGTAAAAGTTAGTGCCACGCTGCATGCATGCACGCAGCCTAAGGGTCAATTCACACCAAAAGCTCGGCGAAGGGCAGCGAAGCGGAGCGCAGTTTGTGTCATATGAATTTCAACTTTATTTTCATTACTATAGTACTTATTATCGCATTCTCGCGACTTCTGGAGCATTCCAGCGACTTCTCGCGCATCCCAGCGACTTCGCGGGAATCCGCGCGTCTCGTTCGAGTTTCTCATGCGATAATAAGTATTATTGTAATTATTATAAAGTTGAAATTCATATGACACATAAACTGCGCTCCGCTTCGCTGCCCTTCGTCGCGCTTTTGGTGTGACTTAATCCTTATGGTGCCGGCACAACCGCGGAGGTACCTCTCGCATACATGACACCAGCGTAAAGTGACAACTGTGCTGTAGCGTTTCGTGCGGTGTGCAACTAGCCGGTGGCTCATGGAGGGGGGAGGAGGAAGGAGGGTAACGCATCTGTGGATATGCGAATGTCTAATGGCGTCGGTAGACATAAAATGGGCTTCGACTGCTCGTTTGTCCTCTTATACTATAAAAAAATATAGTATTAAATATAAAATATATTTACCGTGTAACTGAATCCGTCTCAAGATCATTAGAGCCTCGGTTTCGGGTATCGAAATATATTTTATCTACACTAATGTTGTAACATTCTACTTATGTTTTCAATACTTGACTTATAATAACTACTGTTATAGCTCAGACAACAAAAAACTCAATTTAAGCAATTTGACATGATGTTATAATATCCAAATCGATATCGTAAAATCTCATTATAACACTGTGTGAGAGCGAGAGAGAGAGAGTGAGTGGTGAGACAGACTTATGTCAAAATCCTAACAGCGCGCGTTCGCTCCTGATTGGCACTGCGTGGCTGCAGCTGCGCTCTCATTGGTTCAATGCCAGCTTGCAAAGGATTTGCGAGAAAGAGACAAAGCTCTACAAAAAAAATGAAAGCAAAAATGTACGCCACAGACAACGAATAATCTACTGTTTAGTAGAAATTTAAAAGTTAAGTCATGTGATTTTTTCACATTATATTTCAACATTGAAGCTAGTATTTTATTAACATTGAATTATAAAAAGTATATATTTACGCGCCGCAATTTTTGCAATCAAATTAAAGTATTTAATAAAAATATTTATCTTCAAATAACATTACATTTTAAATCGTCGGTAAAGCAGTCGTCGCCTCGTCGGTCACAAAGTCGTAGGTCCAACAACGAATGTGGTAATACGCGTGAATTTAATGTTTCGCAATGTTTGATTAATTGATTAATTGCATTAGTGAAGATAAAGCAGTGTATGCAACTGCATATAACACGGGTATTAAAACACTCGTGAGGTACTATTTTGAAACTCGCTTCGCTCGTTTAAAAAATTCACACTCGTGTTTTAATACCCTTCTTTATATGACAGTTGCATAAACTACTATTTTATAACCTCGTTAGTGATAAA
>LUGF01050512.1:313053-331835 GCA_001625245.1 Calycopis cecrops
AAAAAAAAAAAAAAAAAAAAGTAGTATTAAATATAAAATAAATTTACCGTGTAACTGAATCCGTCGCAAGATCATTAGAGCTTCGGTTTCGGGTATCGAAATATATTTTTTATAACCTCGTTAGTGATAAATTGTTCTGTCAATGACTGAGAGGATGTCGGTTCGAATCCAAGGCCAGCTCGGAGGGTTTTTAATAGTAAGACGAAGTGAGGACGAGAGTAATGATGAATTAGCTAGTCTCTATTGAAATTTGGAGATCTTGTAGACAAAAGAGGTAAGTGTAAAACATACAAAATACATAATTCGACTGCCACAATAAATATTTGCATGGGGCTTTCACGTTTGTTACACACGCAGCTCTGGAATAAGCTCTGGCGGGTTCCGGGGGGACCTTGGAATTGATAAGAGGCCCTTTTATGCGTACAAAAATTATCTCAAGGCTTTAAGGCCCAGCGCTCCAGACCCGCCGCCACCTGAATCCTGCGCTGTGCACGAGTTATTGTAGGAATTTTCTCTAAGGTCTATAACACGATAAAATATTTATTAAAGATACTATTGAAATGTCGGTCGCTCTTGACCTCAGCGGTGGGCTGATGTAAACCAGCCGAAACGTGAAACAAAGGTTTACGATAATATGTTAAATAAATATTTTATCATGTTAAATCTCATTAACTACCTACTACAAAATGGTATTACACATGCGAAAGTTATTATTTTAAATAAAAACTGCTGGATTGGTTTGGAAGAGATTTGGCACTGATTTAGATTACATTCTGGGATGAACTAAAAGTCACTTTTCATCTCGAAGAAATGAATTTACGGGCAAAATTACAAGTGTACATCACACTATTATTGTAATGTCTACTCTTGACAGCGAGATGTCTATGCCACTTCGTCTAGACAGAGAAGAAAAACAACCCACCCAATTAAAACATCATATTTTTTTTCACCAAACGGCCATTGTTAAATACAGAAAATGTCTAAGCGTTTGAAATACCAATTTATTTGAACTATAGTCCTCACCTCGGGCAATTTCAATCATTGTTAGACGAAAAAACACATCAGAAAAGCTGTATATTAACGAGTTTTTGCGTTCGGTCAAACAAGCACACCATACGAATACTAATTCACTTGACCTTGGACAGAATCACGTTTCCTTTCGAAATGGGTCCGTGAATGCCGGTATTTTTAGAATAAAAGTAAAAAGAGAACGGCGAAACAAAATAAAAAGGGGAATCGTCCCAGTTTTTGTTGGATGATTTAGATAAAACCGAGCAGAGTCTATACATTCTTGAACTGGAGATCATTGGAAGATATCGTAATCAATAATGTGTTTCGTTTATCAACTAATGGCAATTGTTTTAGTTCTATTAAATCTTCAAAAAGCTAAAGTTTGTGGCAATAGTTATAGCTAGTCACATTGTGAGAATAATAATAGAGAAAAAGATATACGATGTTATAATAAGTACTAGTCGACCCGACAGCCGTTGTCTTGTCATTATTGTAACTATGTATGCTCTTTGATGTTGCCATGGTAACGTATGTGGCCGAATTGTGAATCCGTTATTTTGCCCTACAGTAGTGTACTTTTTAATTTTTCATTATATATATTGATAAATTATGGCCTAAATGTTACCGAGCACTAATACCTATGTAACAAAACTTTCATCAAAATCCGTCCAGTAGTTTTTGCGTGAAAGCCGCACAAGACACAGACAGAATGACGTCTTCTACAGTTTTATTATACGTCTGACTCTTGCTCTCTTTGGTCTCATGAGATGACGATGGTCTCCTCAGTAAATTAGCATCTTCTATGAGTACCTTTTTCATATGGCATGATGTGAGCGAGAAATGTGTGAGAAAACAAGTGCTGGCCCATATCTGCTGCAATGAGCACTACTTCTTACAATAATAACGACATTTTTTTTTTATGATATAGGAGGGCAAACGAGCAGCCGGAGCCATTTTCATGACTACCGACGCCCACAAACATCCGCGTAGAGGCTATACAGATGCGCTGCCCTCCTTTCTCCTCCCACCTCCATGGGCCATAAATTCATTATCATTATCATTGACATCTGCGACAACCCACCTCTCCAATCATTGAACCCATGACATTGTAACTCTTTTGTCATATTATTTCTTTGCTCAATATCTGCTCTTTTGTCCTCTTTTGGCCCTGTAAGCTGGCGACGACAGGCAACGTTAACAAGGTCCGTCTCGCACGAGGTTGATCTTATCACCGAGATGATGTCAAGGTCACCACGTCATCTTTAGTCTCTGTACATTCCAGAAAAGTCCGAATGGAATTCGGAAGTTGGCATATGCCATATAAGGATGATTAGGAGTTGGTGCCAATTTAGTTTTGTGGCCGATACTGGTTTTCTCATGGAGCTGCTGTGATTCCTTATTTATTACTATTGTGTTTGGATAAACAAATCGAATGGAAATTGTGATGAATAAATTAAGCCAAACTTGAATTACTATGTTTATTAATAAGCAATAAAGAATCTACGTGTAAGTATTTTAGGTACATCATGATTATTTTCAGCCTAGCGTGTTAGCACTAAGCAAAGGTCTCTACTCTCCTCCCATTTCTCTCTGGGACGAGCTAGACAGGACCAATCCCTCTCGAAGGAGTCCAGCTCGCTATCGCAAACGAGGTCTTAATCGTTGTCGCCGGATATTCTGGTGGATCCATTAAGATGTGGTTTTGGCCCATAGATCTTTTGACATTACTTACATGAAGTATCTGTTTCAAAGTATTTCCAAAATAATCATTGCTATCATATAGGAACAGGATAGTAAAAATCTAACTATCAACTTAATATCAGTTTGACTTTTTGAAACTTTCCTGTTTGTTACACATTTTGTAATCCCTTTGATAAATGTTTTATCGTGCTAAAACCCTTAAAGGAATTACAAAACAAATTGACTTTGATCATACGTTCTCAGTTCTGGTCACTGGACTAGGGCTAAATCAGCATCATCAATAAAACAAGTATTGACATCCAGTAAGAAATTCATAATTCCCAATCTAAATAAAAATATCTTCAATCCATTTCATTCAGCGATCAGTTGAAGTTGCCAAACGTAGGAAGAGCGAGGGATATATAAATAATCGTTATTAGCACAAAGGGTGTAGGGCTTCGTTTCGGCTTCGTACAATGACATCGACGCTATTTTAGTTGTCTCCTGGAACTCCGCCAGCCACGCAAATAAACTCCCAACTCCTGTAGGAAGCGTGGACATTCACCATTCGGACCAAGGTCGTGGTTGTGCGAGTCTTTTGTTTGTTTGTTTGCAACAAGGAAACGGACAGACGCTGAAGTGATTACCTGTTTAATAAATTCCCTATAACGATCATATTCTTGATAATTCATAATAGACTATCTTTTTATCATATCTCTATAACCTCTATGCGAATGTCTATGGGCGTCGGTAGTTGTGAAAATGGTTCGGACTGCTCGTTTGCCCGCGAGCTGAGTCTATACATTCTTGAACTGATCGTGCCTTTCATGCGGTGTGTAAATGACCGGTGGCTCGTGGATGAGGAAGAAGAACGACGCATTTGTATAACGTCTATGTAGATGTCTAAGGGATTCGTTAGTCATGAAAATGACTCCAACTTTGCCCCCTTATATCATAAAATAATAATAATAATAGTTTAGGAACCAAAAAAAGTTTATTGTAAGCAGATTTAAGTACCTACTGTAGATCGAGTCGAATATGGTGGAACTCAAACGAAGGGAGTTTCCCTTCTTGTGCTGTGTGCTGTGTGTTGTGTGCTGGTCATCCTTTTGGTGGAATAATTTCACGCAAAAGCTTTGCTTTAGTCAGCGGTAGTGCCGGTAGTGCCTCGCTATCGAATTATTCGGTAGGAAAAGGGAGGTGGATAATACGAGTGTAAAGTGACAGCTGTGCTGGTGTGTCTCGCGCTGAGGAAGTTATTAGGAGAGAAGACGTGTAGTACATCAGCTTACAATAGAGCTAGGATATCTATCGGCTAATACTGCGTTCTTGCCCCCATAAACTATAAAAATAGCAAGTACTGGCTTTTTTTTATGATATAGGAGGGCAAACGACCAGCCGGAAGCATTTTCATGACTACCGACGCCCACAAACATCCGCATAGAGGCTATACAGATGCGCTGCCCTCCTTTCTCCACCCAGCTCCATGGGCCCCCGGCTACTTACACACCGCACGAAACGCGACAGCACAGCTGTCACTTTACGCCAGTCTCGTGTAAGCGAGAGGTACCTCCCCGGTCGTGTCGGCCCAATTCGACTGCATGCAAGCATGCTGTGTGTCACTACCTCTTACCAAACTACTTTGAGTTCTTCAGTCGATATTGGTATTTATTGTGAGAAACTCATAACTTGCATCATGCTAAAGAACTAAATGTGACAATAAAAATATATAGTTTTTGTTGTTCTTAGATTTATTGCATATAATAAATAATAAGTAGTCGCATGGCATTTTGCTCTTTATTCATTCGTATATTCATTATATATAATTAGCTCATTATTTTTATTAATACATTTTTATGAAAGCGTTGGCATTTAAATACTTGTAAGTCTGGTTGTTGTCAAAACATTATAGGTTATTAAAATACGTTTTCTCGGAGGATTCCCTCATTATTTTATTATTTATTGTCTTGGATTACTGATGTAAAGAGCTTGTGAAATAGAAATTTGAATGAGGCGTAAATTATCATATGGATACAGGAATTCTTGCTGATTTCGCTGTAAAATGATGATTTCGTATAGTTTCTGTTAGTTTCTTTCCGTTCCTTTAGAATTATGTAAGAATTACTTTTAGCAGATTTTGATATCGTACAGATTAAAAATTTTTGAAGACGACCAGAAATATCTTCATAAATAATATAATTTTTACTTTGGTAACAACTATGTTGTACATACGGATATCGATTATATTATTGTTGCTTGGAAAGTGAAATTGTAACAGGATTTGTAATATGTGTCACACTATATCTAGTTCTCCTGCATTTTTACACGAATTAACCCTACTATTTTATAGCGCTTACTAGAGCAATTCGAGATTTCGAGCAGCTATTACTCCTTTTCGTTCTTAAGGAGTAACACTGGCAGCTCTACTTATATTTTACGTCACTTTTCTATGCAACATATTGGCGTGAGCGAGAACAAGTGATTATATGTTGTATGTGTATACTGCTATGCTAATCGGTGATTGCATTATAATTTGTAAATAATCATTACATCCCACAAACATACTAATTTGTTTGAAGTTGATTGTTTATTGCCTAATCACACGTCAAATTACCAAAGGTTGTTTGCCAGCTAGATGTTGATATTACGTTGTGAGGTAGTGCCATGCTCCTCTCGTAGATGCTGCAACCTTGTCGTGGTGGAGGGGCATGCGCGCCTCTGTAATCCCTAAAGCTATGCCGGACAGGGCTACCCATACGGGACAGGCTTGTGGGTAGAGACCTAAGAGCAGCACAGCTGGGGGGTTTTCCATCCGTCCCTCTGTATCAGCAGATGGCGGCGTGGATTAGAACGACCGGCGTGACGTGCTCCGTTGTAGCATTGGGACCAGCGGTCGGGCCGGGAACGTGACATTGCACGGTTCCAACTTTGCACTTAGTAGGGACTATTCAAAGGCAGCCGGATAGTCCCCAAGGAGGAGAAGTCTGGCCTTTTCACCGAGGCCAGCCTGTCGCTGTAGGGATCCTGTTTCTTGTAGATCCTACTAATACCTCTAATTACAACGGCTGAAGGCTGGGGTTTAGTCGGTAGGGGCAACCCAATTGCCGAGCTCCACATTGTACCCGGTTGAGCTACCCGGGCTCCTGAGTAAATGAGTAGCGTTCGTAAAGGTAACGCAGGGGAATCCTTGCGTTATCAAAAAAAAAGTAGTGCAATGCTACAAGTCACAGATAAGTTTAAGTAGGTACTAAATTATTGCATGTAGTAGAATTGGGCCGGTATGATCCAAAACATTTGTATTCCAATGGTAAGAGCTACACTGCATGCTTGCATGCAGTCGAATTGGGCCGGCACGACCGGGGAGGTACCTCTCGCTTACACGAGACTGGCGTAAAGTGTCAGCTGTGCTGTCGCGTTTCGTGCGGTGTGTAAGTAGCCGGTGGCCCATGGAGGTGGGAGGAGAAAGGAAGGCAGCGCATCTGTATAGCCTCTATGCGGATGTTTGTGGGCGTCGGTAGTCATGAAAATGGCTCCGGCTGCTCGTTTGCCCTCCTATATCATAAAAAAAAAAAACATAAAGAGTACTTACCGGTTTTATTTATATATGGCAATAAATAAAATAAAAACAATACAGATATACCTGTAAGAAACAAAACTTTGTAATTAAGGTATATCAGAGAAAAAACACAACACGAAAAATATATTTCTAGCTTTGTTTATTTTTCGTCTATCACCCGTGGTACAGCTGTCCGGTCAACCGGACTATGGATTCATTGCTATCAGTATGCCAAAATGATCCGTGTCCATACAAATATATTTTTGTGGAAAAAAAACAACGATATTTCAAAAAGAGAACGTATTATATTTGTAAATGGAACGCTGTTCGAATAAATGGAACACAAACGCATACGCTCGCTTATCTCATTTGTTGAACCCCGCTGAGACCCCATATAACCCATATTGAACGATATAGAACCCATGCCCATGGTAATCTTAGATAAATATATAACTTATCGTGTCTAGTCAGCAAATAATACGTCTTTCGTTGTGATTCATATTTATACACAGACCATAGACTCAATCACGGTATCAAATTATAATTCGATCTTTGCAATGTTATCTACAGTGAGCTTATTTTTTTCGAAATTGCTTCTTCTTTAAAACAATCTAAAGCTTATATGCGATAGTAGTAATAAGTCTTACCAAAGTTTGTAAAATGTCCGTTTCCAAGGGTCTTTTTGTTTGTTGTCTTTCATTCGCAAAGACCAATAATTCTTAAACCTTGCGGGTTCAAAGAACATCCCGCCTTTAACGAGTTCCCCTAAGTAAATACGTACATGTGACCAGTAATATTAGCGAGGTGAGATGTTTCTCGACCTCTTGTGTCAACACTAGCGGGCTAGATGTTGGTGAATGACGCCATGATGAAAATGTGGACATTTGTTATATTCCTTGGTGTCAGTTACGTATGGGACATCGTGTATTTAATTTTTCCAAACATTTTTTGATTATTTGAACGATTTTAATTTGTTGTTTTTTTATTTTATTTGAGACAACATGTTTATTTTTATAATAAATATCATTTTCAAAATCACTGAACACGCGGAAAATAAAACATAAGCAAAAAACAGCACCTTAGGTTCTGGTAAATTAAATTTACGTCTATAGATATCAAAAGCTCTGGTACATTATTTATAACTAATAACTATTTTGTGAGTTAATCACAAAATAGTTATTAGTTATAAATAATGTACCAGAGCTTTTTCATTACATCTTATATTTAGAGCTTACACAATCTAATTGAACTTTTTAAATATTAATAAGCTACAAAGTGTACCCGGCGGTTTTAGCGTTTGAGCGTATAGCAAGTTCACCCAAGGGAACCAATTATTTCTTCGTAATGAAAGTATATTTATAATATTCCACAAAGCTGCTTCAACATTTACCTAAACACCTTCACAAGTTTTTGCGTGAATAAGTAACAAACATACAAAATGTTACAATAAATATACTAGTAGTTCTATAGCCCTACTTGGACATAGTCCCATAATTACATCAAAAATTTAAACGTACCTACCCCTGGAATTTTTTACTCGAATATGTCCTTGATATAGTTCAAAATGTAACGTAATCAGTCGTGTAACGCCACAGACCGGCACAGGCAGTTATCAGACACTTCTCTCGTTTTTGTGCCTCTACAAACACCGAGCTCCCTTAGGGTTGCGATAACACCTCTTATCTTATCAAGGGACTTTAGCCTCAGATAACTTTTGGGACTGCGGGTCTCGACTGTACAAGAATGTGATGCTTTGAAAAATCGGTGATTTACGATGTTTGTATACAGAGTGATAAGTGAATTTAAATTGACGATATGGCGAATGATGTGAGGATAAAGGTATTAGGTATTTTGTAAAGTATATCGATAATCACCAAGCGGTTCTTTGAGGCAAGAGTAAAAAGTTGAATAAATCCTATTAATTAAAAATTAAAAAATTAAAGACGTAAGAAGATAGAGATTTATACACATCGAACTGATACACCGATATACACCAAACATCGCTATGAAATACCGCAAGGTTTTCCAATTCAATTCAAATTTCAAACAAGGATTTCCAATCGAAATCAGTCCATTAGTTTGAGAGCTACGGCCTACGATGCCGCAGATAAATACTCTAGCGCCAATAGTAGGAATACAATATTTGCAAACAGTACATTTCAGTAGTAAACTTGTAAAGAGAACTTTAAAATCAGGAAATATATCATTAATATGAACTGTAAACACACACTAAAACGCGATGGAAACATTTTATTTTCAAATAATCTGCTTTCAGCGTGTTCGAATACGGGGCCAATAAATAATGAACGACATTCATAAGCTTCTTTCATGTACACATTTATACTCTAATTTCGCACATTACATTTCATAAATCAACAAAATGGCCGGTCCAACTCAGTCACATGTTTGCCACGTTGTAATAAAGGATTTGGCACCGCGTCCACTTCCGTCGAGCAGCAGGGACACTACAGTCGTTCAGCTTCCGTACACTTTTGTATCTTGTCTTCTTTATGGTTTAATGTTTCTGTCTTTCTTTTCTGTATGTTCGTTATAAAATACATGCGTTGGTGAGATGTATTTGGAGATTTGGAAATATCTTTAATATCGAAGTCCTTTGGGTAATACACATTTTTATGCTATTTAATATACATTTTTATGCATAGGCACAACGTTAATAATATTTTGTACTACCTGCGCCCCGCGGTTTCACCCGTGGAAAATCATCCCATGGCATCCAATAGGTACATTTTACGGGGTAAAAACTATCCTGTGTTATGCAAGTTACTCTCTATGTTTCTGCCAAATTTCATGAAAACCGGTTCAGCATTTTTTGCGTGAAGGATTAACAAACAAACAAGCAAACAAACATAAAAACTTTCGTATTTATAATATTAATAGGATTAGCATTAAAGGAGGTTATAGAAGTGCGTTGCTCTCATTCCTCCTCTCATCTCGAACAGCACCACTCGAAACGCGACAGCACAACTGTCACTTTACGCCAGTATCGCGTAGGCGAGAGGTACCTCCCCTGTCGTGCCGGCCCAATTCGACAGCATGCATGCAGCGTGCCACTACCTCTTCCTAACAGCAATGCAAATATGAACAATGTTTATAATATTTATAAATGCGACACATGAATATCTGAGTTCCGAGGGTGGTTGCCCTTCCAGTCGCTTGGTCATTCTGTCATAGCTCAGCAAGTTCTTCCAGCATTCATACGCCGCCAATTTTACATAAGACGTGAGCTGTGTTCTTCGATAGAGTAGGAGAAGTGGCCAGGTCCCTTCGGCCGAGATGAGAGTTTTACTATTTTAGTTATCTTTAAATTATTCCGGGGTGCATCCCTTCCATCTCCCGGAAAGGCGTGTCTGTCCCCCCTATAGATCATACGATGAGTCACATAGTGACTGTTGAAGCTGTGTTTCCACGGCGCAGTTTCCTACGAAAAGCCATTAATCTGATTGCGGACAAAATTCTCACTATACCTGCTAATATTAAGATTCGAAATTATTTTGAACAAATATATTGCCTATAGATAGGTACACCTGGGCACAAAAATTGATAAATTGTTATCGACAAACAACTGTCAACTAAACTAATGCAAAATAGGACATATTCAACAAAAAATCGGTTTCAGAACTTTCGAAATTCTTGAAAAATCGTTCAAGTTTCGCTGGCGACTATATTTATTATTAGGCGCGGTGCACACCAGCGGGGAGGTGCATGGCCGCTCCTGACCCTGGCTGGCCCAATGCCACATCGTCACCGGGCAGCCCGCCAGCGGCCCAACCTTCCGCATCGCATGCTTTTGCTCGTGTTATGACGAGCGTTTCTGGTTGTTATGAGTGTTATCTTATTTTGGAAGTTATAGTCATTGTGGTTTGAACTCGATGGAAGTCCAAAACACGTCACTACTGCCTTTAAATTTGATATTTATTTTTGATAATCGTAGACGTGGTGGTAATACGATATACAGACAAATGGATAAAAGCTTATCTTACAATTACAAACATTATCATAATAATTTTTTGTTTTGCTAGTAACATAAGGTAAGGTAACAGTAGGTATTTTCGTGCCATGAATTCATCAAATATAAAACATCAACTATAAACCAAGGCTCTTAAAAGATATTCCAAACTTACAAAGTAAAAAGTAAAGCTCATAATTCTAATCTACTAACTAAAAATCGTCACCACGTTCGGAAACTGTGTCTTAGTAAGTAATAAGTAAACATTACTTCATTTTTAACTTGCTTCAGAAAACGTTGCATGGTTTGCAAATTAAAAAGTAGGATGTTGCATGTGCGTGCAGAATGATATTAGGGTTACAATAGCTGATATCTAAAATAATTTTTCAATGTAGGCAAAAATATTCACTGTTTTAATTCACACTCAAAGTATTACAAAGCATTTAAAAGGGTGCTTGTTAAGTTTGTCTATCACTTGCAGTCATTAGATGCAGCGCTATATCGGTCAATTAATTGACGGAATTGTTGGCATTGGCGTAGGTTCGGGTCGTCGAACCGTGCATGCATGATGCAACGATGCAATATGCAAATCTGATACCACTAGTGAGGGGTCCAAATTATTTGTTTTCTTTTAAACTCACATGTTTTAGGGTGGCGATTATTTTAGCGATTTTAAATTATTTTCTTCGATATAAGGAGGGTTATAGAGGGGAGTAGTGGGTTAAGGATCAGTCGGACCTTTATGATGACAATGGACGCCCATAGACATCCGTACTTATGCTTGCGTGAAGAAGAGCTGCCGTCTTTCCCGCCTCCATACAACAGATCACCGGAAAATCGCAAGCCGCACGAAACTTTTGTAGAGGCAGTGCCACACTGCTTTCTTGCATGCAGCCGGCACGACCGGGGAGGTATCTCGCGCTTACACGAGACCGGCGTAAAGTGATAGCTGTGCTGTCGCGGTTCGTGCGGTGTGTAAGTAGCCTGTGGCCTATGGAGATGGAATGAAAAAGGAGGGCAGCGCATCTATGTAGCCTCTGTCTATGGGCGTCGGTAGTCATAAAAATGACTTCGACTGCTCGTTTGCCCCCAGTATACAATAAAAAAAATACTAACACGGCATAACTGTTCAAGATTAATCGTCTATAATGTTCACTGATAACCATGGTAAATCGTGATGGACATGAACATGATCATGTTATCATATTGCCACAGCACGTGACAATTAAATCGTTTCGCTGGATACTAATGAAGTATCAAGCAGGTATTCGACACTTAACTTAACTACCACATAAAGGATTCATATCAATTACTTATCAGAGCCTGTCAACCCGGACTTTGCAATTTGTAAATTTCAATTAAATCACTTAAAGCTAACCGACACTCAATACTCATTAGGCATCCTACTATAATATTGTAAATGTGAAAGTTTGTATGTTTGTTTGTCACTCTTACACTCAAAAACTGCTGAACCGATTTTCATGAATTTTGGCACACACATAGAGGAGGAGGAGGAAGAGGAGGAGGAGGAGGAGAAGGAGGAGGAGGAGTAACTTGGATTATCACACAGGATACTTTTTATCCTGAAATGATTGATTGATGATTTTCTATTTTCCACGGGATCGAAATTTAGGCAGGCTAAACCGCGGGCCGGTAAAGTAGGTACTTACATAAACCAACAGTAAATTTATATTTTTGATTAAATCATGATATAACTCTTTCATGAATCAAATTTGTCCCCTTGCAGCTATAAGGATGGAAGCACGTCGCGCTCTACCTGAGTTAAGGCGGATAGGGATAAGGGTACAAGCAGTGGTTATCTTATCTACAGAACCAACACAGATAAGAAAGCTTCATGAAGTTTATACTTATTTTTGTTCAGCATTTATCATTTATGAGCTAAGATAATTATATTTTTTTTTATTTATTTGTATGGAATGTGTGCTTTGAAGCAGTGCAATTGCAGCATTGCAGCCCAGTTTTGCTGGTATAATTGCAGATTCCGATCTCTGTGATGGATTTATCCAATATCCTTCCGGGGCGTATGAAAGACAGGAAACTGAAAGGATCCCGGTCTCGGATAATCCGGGAACAGATACGATGCTATTTAATAACCGACAGATCACTTGTAGAGAAGAAACTTTACATAGCCGACACTTCGCGCCGCTGTCATGGTAGCAGCTCAGTTGTCCGGATATGCCGTGCTCATGCAAGCATGCTCGTTCCAACGTCGCCACTCCTGTGTCGCCACTCGCCAGGTCGACACTCGACAGCGGCAACAGCAGCGACTCGGTCGCACGGTAGCAGGTGGCCCGGGAGAAAAATACAACTGTCTTCGGTCCCGGATTCACGTAATTTCTTTACTCACAAGTACATAACTCAAGATATACAGTAAGACGAGAATACAGACACTGCTAATTTCATTGAGATTTTACAACTTACACACATAATCAACTTATTGATAGTAAAACCACAATGTTTTCTCACCTATTAAAGTGAGAAATGGAAAGTAAGCATAAATATTTAATTTGTGCATAAACTATATATATTATGAGCCCGTAAATAAAACTGATAAAACTAAGGATTGATGTAATGATCCAACAATTATAGTTTATAATAAATAATTGTACAAATTTTTGCATGTTGTAATTGTGGTAGAATAAAGGCTATTTTATTTATTTTATTTAAATAAAACTCGGTCTTTCAGATTTTGTTGCGGTTACTTAGATATTGAACCATAGACTTAATAAAAAGTATTAAGTCTATGTATTGAACAAGCCCGCAGGAAAAGAAACTTCACAGCAACCGTGCTCTAGTGCACTGAGGCGAGAGACGACCTAATGTTATATGTTATTAAAATTACCAATAATTAATCATTATTTCTTTCAATTAATGCATATAGTTGACATAAAGCTTCTGAAGTATCGGCCTTGTTTAAATAAACTAAACCGCGATAAAATGTGCCCCTGTGCAGAACTAACTATACGATCAATACTGCTATTCCTCGAGCTACGAGAACATAATATTTTTTCTTTGAGGCCGACCCGTTTGGATGCTCAATTGGTGTTTTTAAATAAAACAATAAAGAATTCATGTCTAAAGCTCACTGTAATTCAGATTTGATTTGACTCTAATTTATATTTTGCTTTTTGTTTTTCCTTTTTCTTTTGTTTACTTTTTTGCTATTTAATCTTATTAGTTTATTGTTTTGGCGACAACAATATTTTTGTATCTAATTGTAACAAATTTTTGTGTTTGTAACCATTTGTGTCTCTCAACAATAAAAAAAAATAAAAAAAATCTGTTAAAGTAGTTATATTGTTGTTGATAAAATTGGAGAAACTTAAGACTATGATCTACTTTGTTAGGCTGATTTGTTTTTCCAGTAAATTTTTAGGGCTTGGGCGTGCAGTGATGGCTAGGTTGTTAGATCCAGTTTGAGTGCCCGGTGGCCCGCAGAAGATTTTTATAATGGGTTTTTATAATTTTTATAGTGGGCAAATAAACAGTCAGCTTTTGGTAACTACTGTGGTCATAAAAATTAGCGTAATATGCAATGCAGATGGTGCCAGCCCTCTCTTTCTCCCCAATGTCCTACTTGCAAATTCAAAGGACAATCGCGTAGTACCCGTCACTTCACGGCAACGTCAAATAAACGAGATGCTACGTGCCCCGTCGTGACGGCCCAATTTGGCTGCTCTTACAAAACTGCTCTTATTGGTGGGATGAAGGAGTGCAACTCGTCTACCTAGCTTAGAGCTTACCTAAGCTCAGTCACCTGACGGAGTGTGTGTATGTTACATTTGTGATGTCCAGTAGGCTTTGACGGTACCTTTGCCCTATTCTGTTATAATAAAAAATAATATTTCTCAAAGTATGCTTTTATCCTTTAAACGCGTACTTAACAACGATTTTATAAAAAGTTAATAAAGTAAAGAAAAGTCTAAAAGTTAATTTAGATCATGGTCCTATGATATCCATCGGTCCTATGGGAATTTATGTATATCGGGATATGCGATACGATCTTGTACCTTCCTTTGGTCAGTACGGAATCCTCAGTGCACGAGAGCAACTCACATTGGACCGTTTTTATTTTGAGTCATAGTTATTGCCAAAATAATTTTCTAAAAGTTCAAAAAGCTGGCAACCCACTGTGACAGGGTGTCAGTGATAATTTTTTGGCAACATTGTGAAGTTCATTTGGTGACATCTGGTACAAACTTTGAACGACTATCTTTGTTTGAAATTTTACGAATAAGAATCGCTTGTTTCAATAATTTATTAGCCATTCGTGCACGGAGATGTCTGCATGCATACAGATATTAGATCTTAGTTTTTTTCTAACAGAACTTCAGCCTGCTGCTGCTGCACGGAGTATACGTAAATAAATTTCCGAACTTTAATGTAATTATATATTTAAAAAAAAAGTTCCAATAGCTTCTAGGCGAAGCCGCAGTCACGTCAATAGACCCCAATGTGCAAGGCATACCTATGCAAAAGTGTGTGCGGAAATACAAGTGCACTTTCCATTCCCTCTTTCTCTTACTTCGATGGGAGAGCTGTCCGACATGACCGGAGAGAAGTGAGGCCCAAGACCGACATCTTAACGTTTCATTTGTTTATTTAATCAGTATTATACTGCTACAATAACCTGTTCATCTCAATTACTCTGTTAATATGCTCAAACACAAAATCCAACAAACCAAAGTATATGAAAATCGACCCAGCCGTTCTCGAATATTACTTCGTTCTACATCCTTATGTATCATTATCATTATAAAAGATATGTAATGGCCGACCTATATTTGCGACCGTTTAAATAAAATAATAAATTACCCTATTTACACGTTTTGCTATTCCGATGTAAATTGGTTCATGGCCGGTCTGGTGTTACTGACACATCACATTTTGGGAGGCGGCCAGGTGACAACTCAAATGCCTATGGCAATAACGGATTTCGTGTGAAACTGTCGTGTGGATAGAAGTTGGCATTAGTCGGACATTAGCTGTATCGGTCCGTTTTGCTTCCGAAGACAAATGGGTTTTAAAAATAAATATGTTCATTTTGTTGCCTTTAGAAAAGTGCTAATTCATGATATAGAAAAGATACTCTGAAAGAAGTAGCGTATTTGCTGTTTTGTATCTAAATTCGAAAAGAACAGAGCTTATTCATCTCTGAAAGACCGGCAACGCATCTGTTAGAGCTCTGGCGTTGCGGAAGTCTGTGGGCGTTGGTAGCTGACTGCGTACTTATAAGAAAATGAAATATCTCAACAACACTCTTTGGTCCGATCCGGGTCTCGAACCTGGATCTCCCGTCTGAGATCAAACATGCAATTCCTTCACCTCCTATTTTTCCTAGTGTCGCTATTTATATGCTGGTACGTCACACAAAACACTCGTTCTCTTTACGACACTATTTATTAATGCACTTATTATCAGCTCTCTAAAGAATCTTTAATGTTCATACGTGTGTATAGTTTTGGAGTTTTTTCCCTAAGAAACAAGATTTAAGACCCACAGTGTATAAATATAAGAAATTAGTTGCGCACCGCGGTTTCACCCGCGTAAATTACGATCCCGTGGAAAAAAGTGGAAAAAAGAAAATCATCCCAATGCATCCCATAAGAGCATTATTTCGGGATACAAACTATCCTATTTGTTAAACCAAGTTACCCTCTATGTAGGTGCCAAATTTCATTAAAATCTGTTCAGTAGTTTTTGCGTGAAGGAGTAAGACAAACAAACAAACAAACAAACATACAAATTTTCGCATTTATAATATTAGTAAGATAAAAATGTGTGAAACAGGTTTAGCAAAACGCTTTACATTTTACCGCGCCTACTTCGCTTGCGTTTCTTGCGCACCTTTCACTTCTGAATCAATCTCGTGGAGTAAACTCCAGTCGTCTGACGGTGCTGAAACACAATTTTACTTGTTTGTGACGTAGAGCAAAGACATGTTACCGCTGGTACCTTTAAAATGATATTTTATCGTGTTAAAACCCTTAAAGCCACTACACAATTCACACAATTTCAATTTAATATACACTACAGTAGACAAATCAACATATACCAACAGTGAATGGTGATACTATTAAGAGATATATCCATTAAAGTCCAATTAGTAAAGTTGTTAAAGGATACGTTAAGGTCACTTCACACGATGCGATCAATTATAAAGGAACAATGAGACGCTGACTTGTTGACGTATCTTGTGCGCTTTATAAGATGTAAATGTCGAATTCTTTGCATAGTTAATAATCATCCGTGTGTATACCCTTATATGTAACAATCTGGACTAGACATGTTAACAGATTTGTATAAACAAGTGAATCTCTTAGAACATACCTTAGTTTGCATAGACTTAAATGGTAAAAACGATTTAAATCTATGTAAGTTTGATTATACGTAAAATATTTATGGCGTTTACTCTTTAAAAGCGATTTAGAGCGCGACTGCACACACGGGACTACACGCGGCGACGGGCGACTTTGACGCTTTTTAGACTGAATGACGAAACACGACAGGACTCCCCGGTCGTACCGGTCCAATTCAGCTGCATGGATGCATGCGAAAGACTACCTCTTACTGATTATATTAGATTATACCTTGTTACATATAGACACCATCCGAAGATTTAGTTCAGCAAAACCTATACAGATTCGTCGAACATGACTTTTTTCACAGCAAAACGTCGTATAATGCACACAAAGTCATCCAAGAAAGGGTTCTATTTTCAAATAGTTAGTCATCAATAACCTAAGGTCTATAACGAGTAGATTAAATTAATATTATTATTAGCTGTCGCGTAAAGCTGCGGTCCATATGTGGCCGTTCCCACGCCGTCTCCCGAACGCCATGTGGCGGGGTCCAGTATACCGCGACCCGTGCAACGCCCATACAAGAGCCACGTGATTCCGTGCACAGTCCATAGAACAGTGCGGATCGTGTAGTTCTGGTCGTATTTACCTCCCGGGCTCTCGTCTTAACGCCTAAGGCTTCAGCCGGTAAGAAGCTAATTGATGAGTAATTGATTAATGGAATATGTAATGAGGAAAAGTGTTGGTTTTTGTGGGATGTGTTGTCGCATAGACGTGTTATCGGACTGGCATTTTTAGATTATGGATTTTTTTGAAAGCATGTCTCACACGTGAACTCTTTTAGGTTAATTTTGTTGTCTATCAGTCCACCAAAACAAATTACTTACAATTGTCAAATTTACCAAGACGCGAGATGATAGAGTACGTATAATGGAAAGCATTAAATTTTATCCTAATTTTTCGTTTTATTACTAAAACCATCATAAATTTAAGATTGTCACCTTTTATGAGTTGTATGTACGCTTTTACCTGCATTTCGTATGGAAGTCTACGAATTTGTCTTCCACATATGCGAGATGCGAGCTATTCTGTCACGTTTCATGCGATATTTGAGTGTTACACATGACCCATCTAAAGAAAGATGGTATGATGGCGTACATTTAAATTAGTAGCATATTATAAGGATAAATGCAACATTCAATCTCGGAGGTAGATGATAGAGTTTTAATGCCTTTGCGATATTTTAAGTTGGTCATTACTCTCTTGGTATCAGTCTTGATTGATAACATTAATGGATTGTGATAACGCCGAGTTATATCGTTCATTGACCCCAATTGAAATTTATCTAGCAAATTAGGAAACATAAATTAGGGTAATGCAATGCGGAAAAAGTCGCATAGTCTTCAAAGTAGGTATATTTGCAATTCTATATTATAGACCCATTTTTTCTCCCCATTTTACATGATATACTTATTTGAGTACACAAGTCTCTAATTCTAATTGACGCGGACGGTGAGAAAAAAAAAGTCTTTCTTTCAAGTCTTTCTCCTAATTGACGGAGAGAAGGGAAATCACGCAGGATACAATAAAAATTTGGCCCAGAACTTCTTTTGATAGACATTCTCTGATATTTAGCTAGTCTGATAATTATAGCCATAATACTTTTCGACAGGTCGGACAGAAATCGAACTCGGGCTTTCTATTTTTTATAACATAATAAGCAAATGAGCAATAACAGGCTTCTGATTAAGGACGTCCATGGACATTACACATTTCATATGACGCCTTTCTTAGTCCTCTCCAACGGGCAACCAGAGACTTACAACCGCACGAAAAGCGATGAGTTAGCTTTATTTTACAGCGGTTTCATGAGAGCGAGAGTTTCCTTTCCAATTCGGCAATGCATTTCTACCTCTTACTAAAATTGTTGATAGTCCACAGTTGAGCACACTATCCACACACCGCACCTCAGCACATGTGCTACTAATGTGCCGGCGCGCGGCTGGAGGCACTTGCGCAGTATTTATGTGCCGCACTTGACGCGACACACGTACATGTGCGGCGGAGTGTGACACCTGATCTAACGCGCGCACTTGTGCTACCACGGCGAGCCGAGTGATGTACCGTGAAATGTAGATATCGATCGATAATTTGTACGAACGTATCGATAATTTGTAGCACAGAACTATAGAAGACAAGATGATTTGATAAAAAGCCATCCCCGATAGACGTCATCAAAACTATA
>LUGF01050512.1:332552-343447 GCA_001625245.1 Calycopis cecrops
TTAATGCCTTTGCGATATTTTAAGTTGGTCATTACTCTCTTGGTATCAGTCTTGATTGATAACATTAATGGATTGTGATAACGCCAGCTTACACATCACACGGAACACGACAGGACAGCTGTAACTTTAGTGTTCTGTAACATCCCCGGTCGTACCGGTCCCATTCAGCTGCATGCATGCATGCGAGGCACTACTTTTTACTTAGTTGATTGACTAACATCTACTGATGGACATAGGATAAGCTGTTTCCATGGACTTTGACCAGGTCATCAGTCCACAGGGTCTGAAGCCGTCCACTAAGTTAACTTTCCAGCACAATATATATAAGAGATGATAGAAAGAGGGCCAAAGACGTGTATCTTCTACTTTCCTGACCTCTCTATATTCTCCTAGTTATTTGATGATAACAATTTATCTTTGACTAGCTGTGCCCTCGGTTTCACCCGCGTTAATTTCTAAGAAATCCATATAAACTTCAACACCCTATTTCACCCCCTTAGTGGTTGAATTTCTTAAAATCCTTTGGGCTGTGCGTTGATAGATGGCTATGTCACGTTTGAGTTACATATATACAGATTTATATTATTATGATTTAATAACATTCTAATAAACTATTTGTTTGCCGGGGACAACCGAATAGCCGAAGCCTTTTGAAGATTACTTGTTACTTGTTGCCCGGGCCTTTTCCGCAACTCGACGCTGTTGCGCATATTTTGCGTGTGGACTGGTGGTTTTTGAAGACTATCGACGATCATAAACATCAGCCGTACGAGTAACAAAGACGCATTGCCCACCTTCACCCCATCTTTCAATTCGGCTGCAATGCAGCGATGAAATTACCTTTCATAAATATAACATTAATAACTTTTTACAAAAGTAACTAATTTGACGTTAAATAATATAGTAACCCGGGCACATCACTAAAGTGTTTTGTATTTCATTTGAGTGGGGTTGACGGGTCAAACAAAAAATCGTTTTCAAATATGGTGAGTTGGTGACAAAAGAAAAAAACGCCCCAAGTTATGAACAGATTCTGAATTTACTGGATTTCTCGCCCTTTTGAGAATCCTTTAATGGGACCAAGAGCACTTAACGTTTTTTTTCTGCCTGGAGGCAATGAATTTTACTTTTGTCTCAATTTATGTGCCATTTAATTAAATGTCTGTTTTTTACTAACAAATACATGCATGTATATTGTAAGTATATACTACGATTGAGAATGAGAACATATCATAATATATATTACTAGCTTACGCCCGCGGCTTCGCCCGTGTGGATTTCGGACTTCAAAAATGATTCAAAATTTTAACTTATTATGTTACTCTGATATGAAAGCTATATTACTGTAAAGTTTCATGAAAATCCGTTCAGTAGTTTTTGTGTGAAAGAGTAACAAACATTCTCACAAACTTTCGCCTTTATAATATTAGTACCTAGGATATATATTTTATATACCTACCTATTAATAGCGTAAACCGATTCTTGTCCTGGTGATTAAGGGACGATAGTTGGCATACACAAAAATCTATTATTATTACGGAGCATGGTCTCATTTTGAATAACTCCAGCCGTATTCATAGAAGTGAAGGAAAATAAAGAGGAGATAAAATTATAAGAAAATCGGTAAATAAACGCTTACACTATACTCACTCTTACACTATATTCGTTACTGGATTTAATTTACAAAATAAATATTATCTTTGTTTTGTGAATTTATTGGAAGTATTCGTCACTTAATTATAGTAGCCTCTAAACTTTTATAAAACAAAAACAATAGATCTTTTTAAATATTACAGTGTGGTTTATAGGAAATAATGATTTGAAAAATATTATTTTCATAGATTTATGTAGACCTCGTCCTGATACGGCTAGTACGAGTTTTTATTTCGCAAGCTCGAGACAAACTCATCAAATGTTTCCCATTGCAAAATTTTACGAGATTCGCGCGCTTTATCCGATATTTTTGAGTCTGCAAAATGTTATTTTCATAGATTTTTGCAGAGATGCTCAAGCTATAGCTGGCCGCATGGGTTTTTATTTCGCAAGCCCGATTGGGAACTCGATCACGTTTCGCAAGCGGATCTCTTTGATTATATCTGTACGTGGCTTGGCTTTCCGCCTGGCTCTGGTCTTTCATACTTTTTAAAAAGGTATTTGCTTTCTTGGTAACTATTAAGTATGCTGGGACGATACGTTTATTACTTTTAGCGTAGAATGTATTTTAAACCGTGCAGTTTTCTTTGAACGTAATTGAACCGGAGTTAGCGAAGTTTAAATGTATTTTTTTTCTGTTTAAAGCCTTTTACAAGGACAACCTAACTATGTAATGTATAATAATATCTCTGGACTAATCAAACCACGTCAGTCTTGTCTCTTACTAAGTACCGTGGGCTGTGTCACAATTTAACATTTGTATTACTAATACAAATATTATATACATAAACAACCATGATCTCAGCGGTATTAGAAACCGCAGCTGCTGGCGTGAAACCCACCACGTTACCAAATGAACTATTTTTCAAGCATTACAATCGTGGATCGAGAACCAACCAAACGAAAGAGGAAACCCACGAATAGAGACTGCAATGCCCATTGCCCATGCGTAGCCTCTGGTTGACAATCGCGACGGACCGCGGTAGTCACTAATGATCTTCTCATCCAACTTCCCATGGTGCATTGCAGTCTACTCGGCCCGGCACGACCGGGGAAGTAGTGAGGTACTCTCTATCACGTGACACTGTCACCAAGTGACAACTGTGATGACTCGTTTGCGATTTGCATGCGGCATAGCAACGATGTCTAGGGGTGTCGGTAGTCATCCGAAGGCTCGTTTGCCCCTTATACTATAATGGAGACTGACTTGTCGCGCATTTCATAAATATTTTGAATCTCTTTATTTCAATAAGCATGGGTTTTCTTATGATATATATACGGTAATACAGACGGACATACATTGTATACCTAATGGTTTGGAACCCGATAAGAATCAGACGGCCAATTACCAGAACTACAAGATTATTTACCCTTCTTTTCTTAATCCTCCGTTCGGCTATTCGGGCTCGACCACAGTAGATATGCATCTTTAAAATTTGACTAGACGCCGTTACTGTATGAACGAGAAATATTAGCATGTATTAAGTAAGTAAAAATAAAACCTTTATTTATTCCGAGTTGTATCGTACCTTATGATCTTACCAAAAATAATAATGATACCAAGAATAATTGTAAATTCACATACAACATATATTTCGTTGGACTTTATTTAATTATTAAAACGATTTAAAACTTCCCGATCGCTTTGTTTACTGTGGAGTTTAAAAAAAGAATTATTCTTTTGTTTCGTTTCGGGGAAGCGGCAGAGGTCGAGTCTGGCATGTAAAATGGCGGGCTTTTATATGGCCGAAACTCCGTCAACAAATGTCTACGATTTATTGTCTCTAGTTCTTTGTAGAATTCTAATACATTCTCTTTTGTTTTTTTTTTATTTTTGTTGATTAGGTTCATGCATTTGCCATTTTATGTTTAGTGTTTACACGTGCGGACGTTTTGTAGTATAGAAAAAGTTTTGTTTGACCATAGACAGGAAGCTCAATTTCAGTGCAGTAGCTGTTTGAGGTTTCTTCGAAGTATTTTGCTTTTCATTGACATTTTGAATGCATTTTAAAAACCCAGAAGGGAACAACGTAATATTTAATAAAATATCAAATTACATATTATATAAATTAAATTTTTATCACTATTATCCGTGTTTTCTCTAAAACATGCTGATTTCTGTACGTTATTTAGCAATACGAATTTATATAATTACCTTTGCAATTATCAAAAATATGTTACATGAGTGTATGTTTTTATCGAGATACATAATAGACGACCTGACCGGGTGCGAGGGGGAGATTATGAGCCTTCTTGGCTTTCACTGAAAGAGACCAATGCTCAGTCTTTTACAGTACAAGGGAATAAACGAGCAGTCTAACTAAACTAACGACGCCCATATGAACATACATCGTCATAATTGTTCCCTCCTCCCCGGCATTGAAGGGGCAGATCTGGATGTTGGAACAGCCCCCTTTTTTTAGGATTCCAGTCGGTAATTATTCGATCCTGCAGATCACTGCCAGGACCGGTGGTAGTGCGTGAACATATTTTTTCATGATACAAAAAAAGAAAAAGTGATACACCGCTGTTTATCCTGTTCGAATAGACTGTAATGCAAAGGGCATTGCAGCCTCTATTCAAACTATTACATTGGCAATGAACGGTTAGAGGGTGATGATGATGATGATTAGTAAGTCGACGCGCGTCCTGACCCATGCAGCTAGATGTATGTAAATGCATGACGTACGTTTTCCAGGAGGTGTACAATGCACTTTTATAGTTCGACAGACGCGTCAACTCACCGCAATAGTGTTGGGACTTCTCAGTGTCGATATTATTTTATTATAATCGATGTAAACGTAACGATCATCGTGTTGTTGTTTTTAATTATCCTGATTTTATAATGTTTATTTTCCTAGTTCACACAAAAACTACTAGTAGGATTTTCATCCAAATCCGGCACAAAACTAGATTAGATAATAGACTACAAATTACAATCTAGATGAACATAATAATTTGTTCTTAATTTTCATCCAGAAAATCTAATATTTTACGACAATGAAACCACGGGGCACAGTTAAACAAATGACTAACCGTGAAGTAGCAGCTACCGACGCTATGCCCATTAGGAATAGTTTCGTTGTTTCCTTTGTCGTTTGCTCGTTTATCCTCCTATGCTATAACACGAGAGAACTAAGGGTGACAGCACACACAATACTTTTAGAAGCGTCGATCTGCGATTTAGCCACTGCATCGACCGCGGTAACGGAATCGCGTGATTTTGTGACTGCTCCGATGCTCTAAAAGATATGCAGACGCGTTGGTTTTCTTTACCCTTTAAAATAAACTAACTATTGTATGCGTCATAACACATACTATTAAAGCTACGCGTAGTAACTCATAATAAGTCGCAGACTTTTAACTGAATATTATTGAATTGGGACCATTTAACAATTGAATTTTGCGTGCAAATCATAACAAATTAATCCTTTGTTCTCAAACAACAAAACATTTATTCATGAAAACACGAGTGTCTATCCACGTGGTGTCCTTGAAATACGATATTTGAATATGGCAATTTTTTATGCGATTCACGTCCGTTTATCGATAATATTGACAAAGATTAGGATGCGAGGGGCAGCTCTAGGACGCTGCCGCCGACCGCAAGTTATAAGGCCGGTCACGCACTTACCTAAATGCGTCCCCTCGCATTGTCTGACAGACGTTAGTGGAGAACTTGAACCTCTGTGATAATACGTCTGGTACACATCATACATGACATGCACCGGAGTTTCTCGAACTAGGGACTAGAGAGTAGCTTGAAGAGTTCACGATATGTACAGGGATTCAAGATATTGTCATAAACTACTATAATCGTGACAGAATATCCATCAAACATGCAAGTATTGTATTACATATTTTTTCAGAATGACTGTCACGCCTATGTATTTTTAAACAAGGGAATTACATCAAGGGGCCTAGCCAATACGTAATGGATTTTATTAATATAGCCAATGAATGTACTCAGAGATTTTTCATACATTCTGCTCTTTTGTGTCTGAGTCTGATAGAATTTTCGGCTTCCGTTTTTTGACAGATGGCCATCTCCCAGAAGGAGGTCTCTGGGAGGACTCGAGAGGACGAGGATGGTCAGCATCGCCGACGAGGCAAAGTTGCTACATGTCCAGAGGTCAAGTTGCCCCAATGCACAGTTAAGACATCGGTAAAGGATAATTTAGATTTGTCGTATCAGCCTCCCTGTGAGAGGAGTTCAGCTCCTCATGAGGGACTAGCCAGTCGCCGGGGTGCAGGTCCGATGGGAGCGCCTAAATTTAATAATATAATTATAGTTTTATCGAACGTGTATCGCGATCATCTCTGCGGGAGAGAGAAACGAATCCGTCTAATCTAGACTCCAAACCCAGTACCTACCATCGCCAGACGAGCAGAAAAAAACGCCCAACGACGGGTGCAGAAATGGCATAGAAAAAACTACCAGTACTCAACAAAGCTGAGGTTAAGAGCTCGTGTTCACTTGGGGACACGAACGATGTCTCGCGACACGTACGTGTCTCCGCGACATGTCGCGAGACATTTGACCCCTTTTCAAAACGAGGTGTTTTACCTGTGGTAAAAATAATTATACCTATTTAAATGTGAATATCGATATATACTTATACATAGTAATGTAAATATTTCACAGGCCATACTAAATGTTAATTGCTTTATGCGAATTCGTTTTGCCCGAGAAAACATTTTAATCGTTTTATGATAATGTTTGCGTATAATTCGCTTGGGGGAAATTGTAAATGTTATTTACCCGAAATAGCCCTATGGGACCTTTGTAAAGGTAAATTAAAATGTTTTAAATTCGTATTCTAAGTGAGGCCAGATCGAAAGTATTAATAAAATGGGTTTGTGTTATTTATTTCCATCGCTTTTTATACATAAGAACAGGTTTCGAAAATAGCTGATATTTATTATAAATATAAAAAAATATAGGATATTTATGATATAAATTCGATATATAATAAGTTTGATATGCCTATTTCCATTTTGTATGTAAGTCATGTCGTTATTTTATAGTATTATTTATGTACTAGCTTACGGACGCGGCTTCCCGCGTGGATTTCGGACTTCAAAAATGATTCAAAATTTTAACTTATTAAGTTATTTTGATATGAAAGCTATATTACTGTAAAGTTTCATGAAAATCCGTTCTGTAGTTTTTGTGTGAAAGAGTAACAAACATTCTCACAAACTTTCGCCTTTATAATATTAGTAGGATAGGATATTAAACATAGTAAATTATTTAAAAAAAAACTTAAATTGTTTAATGTTTTATTTATTTATCTATAAGTACTTAAAATGAGACCAACACATAAAATCTTCTTCTATATCAAAATCAAACATGAAATATTGATATATATCACCAAATATATCGGACCACCATTAGATATAATGCCCATAAACCATGGTATAATATATCCGTTGATATTATTATTTTCGAACCCTGGTTCAGAATCAATATTTCCTATAATTTAATTAAAATTAAATTATAAAAGAGTAAAACTATGTGAAACAGTAGGTAAAGCTCCGCGTAATATGTAACATTGAATTACTTACATCTATAAATTAAACATTAGTGAATTCATTTTGCAAATTCCTTAAAACATCTCACCTTAACACGTTAAGAAAGAATACAGAGTGAGCCTATATCTTCTTTCTTTTTTTTTACAACGGAGTCCGTGAGTCCGTCCGAGTTTTGGAGTCGAAGCTATTTTCATGACTACCGACACCCATAGACATCCGCCCTCCTTCCTCCTTCGTGTCCATGGGTCACCGGAAACTTACACACCCCTCGTGACAGCACAGCTTGGTCACTTTACGCCGTTATCGTGTAAGAGAGGTCCGCGGTCGCGCAGTGGCACTACCTCGTACTAAATATTCTAGCAGAAGTGAGGACTCGTACAGAAAAAACAAAACAAACAAAACAACCCTGACAGTTGGCAGACGTGCTGATGATGATGGCAACTCTCGACCGCAACTTCATTAATTTAAACGCAGCAATTATACAATACCGCGACCATAATACAGCAGTTTGTATATAAAATAGCAGCAGGCATTCTTCGGCGGTGAACACTGCAGCAGTTTTGTAGGAAATGCTGCATGGCAGCTGCATGCGACAGGCGCGACTACGCAGGCGGACGGATATTTGCGAGAAGTATAGGTCATGTTCGTATGGTTCCTTCGTCTTCGAGCTACTGCCCTTAACGGGGTAAGCAGAGGGTGAAGTGTGTCAACTGTGACAGTATGGCTGTATTATGGTATCGCTCTCACTTTGGAGGTTACGGAGAATATATATTGTAATTCTTTGTATTTTGTCGGCAACATTTCCATGGCCTAGCCACACCTTGCACTTATCATTATTGCAACAGCAATAGACTAAAACTTAGGATATTTACTACAATCCTACTGGCTACACACGAACTATTGAATTCTGACGTCATCTGCACGGTCCCGTCACAAATGGTGGGAAATCAAACTCATTAAATATAGGTACTTTCAGAGCTTTTAAATATGTAATCCTTAAATAATTCGTCAAAAAAGCGACATCAGAAGCACTCTCGAGTCTAATCCGACAACTGCTTATATCTTAATTTCTTAATCTTAATTTTTTTATATCTAATTTAACCTATCTTATATTGAAGTTTTTTTTTTTTATGGTAAAGAGGGGCAAACGAGCAGTCGGAGGCATTTTCATGACTACCGACGCCCACAGACAACCGCATAGAGACTACAAATGCGCTGCCCTCCTTTCTCCTCCCACCTCCATGGGCCACCGCCTACTTATACACCGCACGAAACGCGACAGCACAGCTGTCACTTTACGCCTGTCTTGTGTAAGCGAGAGGTACCTCCCCGGTCGTGCCGGCCCAATTCGGCTGCATGCAAGCATGCAGTGTGGCACTACCTCTTACTAAATCAAAGAAGTTCAGTACTTGTAGTTTCATTTTTAGGTAAACACGTATGTTTGTAGTTATATATCTTCACGAATATATAGAGAGGAATCATTTTTTGTTGTATTTTATAGGCTCTAAAATTACAGCGCCCACTACCCCACGAAGTGGGCATAGATTAGATTTATGTCACGGATTGGATAGTGTAACTATATGTCTGGTTACTTCAACTAATAAACAGTATATCTTGTACACAATTAAAAACATAATCAATATCGAAAAGGATATCTGATATGTGAACTATAACGAGATATGACTTAAATGTATTAATGAGTAGATAGATTGTCTATGATAACAGGTAATTTGGAGACTTGTAATTTATCATGGCAAAGGTCAATATTAAAAGTCGCTTACTCATCTGGTGGCAGATCCGGTTGTCTGCTCTTTTAAATTACTTTTACAAATGACTACTTTATGATAAAGAGGTAACTTCTAGAGGATTCTCCCGTACTCATATGAGATTCTCATTGTACATTTTGTAGAAATGTAAAGTAGAAGACAGAGTGTTTTAAAAGTTGATAAAATTATTAAGAATTGGGCCGACACGAACGGGGAGGTACCTCTCGCTTACACGATACCGGCTTAAAGTGACAGCCGTGCTGTCTCGTTTCGTTTGGTGTGTAAGTAGCCGGCGCCTGGAAGTGGGAGGAGAAAGGAGGGCAGCCCATCTGTGTAGCCTCTATGCGGATGTCTACGGGCGTCGATAGTCATGAAAATGACTGTGACTGCTCGTTTGTCTCCTATATCATAAAAAAAAACCATAAAAAAACTTATTAAATATTTTGCCTGTTACATGTACGTGTAGGCAAGCTACAATCATATAGTTTTTTTATGGTATAGGAGGGCAAACTAGCAGCCGGAGCCATTTTCATGACTACCGACGCACACAAACATCCGCATAGAGGCTATACAGATGCGCTGCCCTCCTTTCTCCTCCCACCTTAATGGGCCATTTTGTTGGCCAGTTTGTGTCATTTTCATTCGAAGTAGGTAAGCTAGCTTGTGGTCTCGCCCGCATATTCCTAACCCTACTAGTCGCATTACAGTCGTAAAAAGCTTATAAATTTTACATATTGAATTTTGTAAATCCGACCAGTAGGTCCTAAGCTTAGCGGTTCTTTGTGGTCACCCCACTGGGGAAGCTGCGTGAAGTTGTGTTGTTGTTACTACCTAAATTCTACTAATATTATAAATACGAAAGTGTGTTTGTTTGTTTGTTACTCCTTCATGCAAAAACTGCTGAACCGATTTTCACGAAAATTGGCACACACATAGAGAGTAACTTGGATTAACACTTAGGATAGTTTTTATATGGGATGGCATGGGATAATTTTCTATTTTTCACGGCATCGAAATTTACGCAGGTGAAACCGAGGGGCTTAGCAAGTGCTACCTAATTTTGTGATGCCATTCTACATGTAATTTGTCCGGTTGTCTGTTGCTTGTCTATTGTAGATATAAGTTTTAAAGTTTCAATGTATTAGTTATTTGCATGATTAATATTGACATGTTAAGACCGTGACATTTTGATGTTCATCTTTGAGAACCGAGTTGTCATATTCATAATATATCATATATTTAGTTTAGGATTATATAAAGAAGTATATTTTATGTTATTGTGATTTATTTTAATTTTGTTAAGTTAATTTTGATTGATAAATTTTACATGGATTATTATTATTATCCAGTTCTTAGCTTGTGCGTATTAAAGTGAAAACTAAATTGGAGACATTAATTGTAATTAGGGAAAAATATTAATTTGCGCCAGCAATGATGCTTATACGTTGTACTGCATTTGTTGTTACTGCATTTTGCACCTTGCAAGCCGAGTGCAAAATGAAGTTAGTTTCATTTATAAATTGTACATAAAATAAGTTCAATTTTTCAATGATATGTTTGTGTATCATAACATTTAAGTATAGCTTAAAAAATTTTATTTATATTGGTAAATGATTGGCTGGTTGTTTTTCATTTATTTAATTTAGGTTTATTTAGCCGAGAGGGTGAGACCAGTAGACCGAAGTAATACTTTACGCCAGCCCATCGGCTGCAACTCTACAAGACAGAGGTCTGACCGCAGGTGGAGTACTGTTCCCACCTCTGGTCGCCTCTCTGTACCAGCTCGTTCTATTTGACATAGTAGTAGTAGTTGATTATAAAGTTAATTGAAGGAGAAGGAAGGGGGGCAACGCATCTGTACAACCTCTATGCGGATGTCTATGGGCGTCGGTAGTAGGTAGATACTTATGCTCTAAAACATTCAGTCTCATCTTTTTTTTT
>LUGF01050514.1:7086-18501 GCA_001625245.1 Calycopis cecrops
GATAACAGCAGCAGAGTTCTCTGGTGCAGGGTTCATGGCGTAGGTCTTGGGCTATTAAATTACTCACGGTGTTGCGTAACAATTTGTTTAATTACCAATTACAATATTGCACAGTACTAAAGGCAAACTAACAATCAGAGTGAGCCAAAGGTCCCGTTTGGAAGGCTTGCACAGTGCGATAATTCGTAATCGACTGAGGCTCTGCTCGTAGTTCATTTAAAAAGGAAGACTCCTTCCTCCAAACGATTCCACTCACGTGACATCATGTCAGCGCGTTCACCCACACAGTATTAAAAAAACAATTGAGTGTCTTATTATCGTTTAATTGTCGTAATCCACGACGTATAGCTTTGTTGGCGGAACAAAAGTAGTAGTAGAGATAATTTCTGGCGCTAAGATGAGAATTATCATCTTCGATCTTTTTCAGACGAGAAGAGCTAGCTCTGGTGGTCTCACTATCGCCTGTTTTTTTCAGCAGTCATATGAAACTTAGAATCTGACATAAAAAGTTTCAATAGTTTCGAGAGTAATTGTGGCATTTGTCTGTTATCAAGTGAAAATGGCTGCACTTCATAGCAAATTTGCTTAGCAAGAAAATATTATTTCCCTATGGTATGGATATTTCGCGAGTGGAACTGTAGGGCATATCTAGTGTATCTTACAAAATGGCCAACAACTCAACTCAAACTACATAATAATAGTCCACGAGCCGCGTAGCACGTGCCTACACACTCGTAGCACACATTATGATGCGTAGCGCATCCGCTACGATACCGTAGCGTTTATCCAATATTCTATAGCCGGGTCTTTAAGGCCGAGAGATGGATGGTTATATAAGCATTTTTCAGAAACATGGGCTAAATGGGACCACGGAGGGGGGAAGGGGAAATAGGGCAACGCATCTATATACCCTCTATGCGGATGTTGATGGATTATCGATAGTCATAAATCATTTGCCAAAATCATCAAAAAAAAAAACAAAAAACGTCTCAAGTAGGGTAGTCACGGATAGAATAGATTATAAATGTATGTTTATGCTACATTATGTATGTAATTATGCAAATCTATAGGTACTAATATTATAGAGTTTTTTTAATAATATAAAAGAGGAATCGAGTAGTCGGAGCCCTTTATATCGTTAAAATAAATAAATGAAATAAAATAAACGAATTTCTCTGCCGACAGTACGGGTGACACTTCGTTAACCGCTGCACTAAGTGCACGGTTCCATGTCACGTGAGCAACCGGCGAGCGAAACGGACCGTACACACTACCGGACGCTTGCCACTTGTGGACTGGATATGGAAGAATTGGCAGAACGTTTAGTCGCAGCAGCAGCCATGCATGTAGCCGGGTCGACGCGATAGTGGAGTTCTCGCATATTCGATACCGACATAAAGTGTCAGTGTGTCGCGTTTTGTGCTGCGTGTACGTGCCCGGAGGCCCGTGTAGGTGAGAGGAGGAAAGAGGACAACTCAACTTTATAAACTCTATGCGGATGTCCATCGGCGTCGATAGTACTGGAAATAGCTCCGACTGCTCGTTTGCCCACTATACTAATCTATACTAATAATATAAAGCTGAAGAGTTTGTTTGTTCGAACGCGCTAATCTCTGGAACTCTTGGTACGAGTTGAAAAATTCTTTTAGTATTAATTAGTCCACTTAGCGAGGAAGGCTACTTTTTAACTGACTGCGGTAAAAAACGAATTCACGTAAACGAAGTTGCGGGCGTCCGCTAGTTAAAAATAAAATATAAATAGCTAATCAAATCTCTTTCCAAACCGTTACTATTTTCTTAATTAAACATGTTCAAATGGCTCTCTTTATTAGCAACATTCACGAGAAATCTTGTTACTAAACGCTTTTTTGAATGCTTACCCTTTTTACGTAACTTGTAAGGAGTGAGTGTTAAATTTTCTTTTATGTATGCTTTGCTGTAACATTTTTTAAGATAAAATGTGTTCTAACATAATTTATATTTTTCTTGACTGATTAGAAGATAATTATATTGCTTAATACAGAAATTACTAATGTATGAAATCACAAGCTTTATTATACGCTTTCCCTTTTAATTAAAATGGAAATAATATAAAAGTACATCCTAATCTTAATAATATTATAAAAGAGAAAGTTTGTATGTTTGTTTGTTTGTTACTTCTTCACGCAAAACCTGCTGAACAGATCTTCATGAAGTTTGGCACACACAGAGAGTAACTTAGATTAACACAGGGTAGTTCTTATCCCGAAACAATGTTCCTATGTGATGCCATTGGATGATTTTCTACTTTCCACGGGATCGAAATTTACGCGGGTAAAACTGCGGGGCGCGGCTAGTTATTACACATAAGTAAAATTTAAATGCAGAAATTCATCAACTATAACACAGATAAAGTAAATAAATACTAATAAAGTTTTGAATTTTAAACCACCGTGTACGAACATTTATAGAAAGAAATCATTAATTATTAATTGGTAAAAATAATTCTTTTGTAAATAAGTCAAATATGTATATCGTTTTTTCACTTGTCGGTTCAGAGACCTTTAATAAAAATAAATTGAAAATTTTATGTCATTGAGAAAATATAATATTTAATAAAATGTGTAGTCGTTTTTTAAAAACTGCATCTCGTTTACGTTCTAGTTTTTTTAATTAACATTTGATGTCTGTTTGAAAAAGTTCCTTTAAGCGAGCTAAACTAAATATCTCAACGTATTTCTCTCTTTTATGCCAAAGAAAAATTATTTCAATATTAAACTACGTTGGCGCTGTTTCATATGCCCTGTATTTTCCTATTTGACAGGTTTGTTTCAAATCTCATTTTAAAATGCAGCTGCCTCCTAAAGCCTTGGTTTTGGTCGTGTGTTCGCCTATTTTCTTATATTGTACGGATATAAAAAATTGTTGGCATTATATGTTTTGATACTGTTTGCAAAGATTAATAAAAAAAAAATGTAAATTGACAGGAGTATCAAGAATATTTCTTTACTATTTTAACAAATTTCTATTAAGAATCTAACGTTTCAGTTTGGACGTTTCACTGTACAACCATCCCTCACGTAGTTTTAGATCGCAAAGTAAATTTTATGTTACTATGTTGCTATAGGGTCACTTTGTTATCCTATGGCCTTTGGCAGGAAGGAAGAAAACAGGGAATTTTGTCGATGTCAAGTCGTTCTATATAAAAAAACTAAAATCTAAAAACAACTTATTATAGTTACATTTTTAGTATTAAGCGGCACCAGTATATTAATTGTAGAACTGATAAACATAATATTAGTGACAAAAAAAACTTAAATCTTGTATTATATTATATGACAAGTAACATGTGATGTGTGCTTATTGATAATATTGTTATCAAACTCACTCCTATGTCCTTGATAGGCAAGGTCTTTCAACGCAGCGTGTACAAGGATCGGGGGTAGAGAGAATACATCAGTATATCAAATAGAAAGTAAGCAAAATTTAAAAAAATAGGTCATTGTTATAGACAAATTTAAAGAAACATGATCATATTATGAATCAACTTTTATAGCCTTAAGAAAACAAAAGGTCCATTGGATTAACTAATAGTATGTCTTTAGCGACATCCTTATACATCACGAAATATGATTCCAGACCTTTTCGAATCAATAACACTAGCTTTTTTAAAACAGTGTAGCAGTCAGCAGGCGACAGACGACTTCTGAAATTTGATCCGATTCAGAAAATTTATCAAGGATTTTCCGAAAATTCTACTTTCTGCAAATTTAACACCCTTAAAGTAAAATATTGGTCACAATTATTTTTTAAATTAATAATCTATATAAATTACCATCTCAACCACTCTGAATGAACAATTAATTAGGGTAATGATCGCTCCCATCGGTCTTCGGTCATGTGCGGTTTCTTTCTCGGAGGGCCTCTTTCCACAATTTAAAATCACTACATAGTATAAAAAAGACGTTTTCCGCCGTCTGTGTGTTCGTATGGTTTGATCTTTAAAATTGCGCAACAGATTCTAATGGGTTTTTTTTAAACAGATAGAGTGTAATAGAGTGATTCAAGAGGAAGGTTTGTATGTATAATAACTCCATTTTTGAAATCCAAAATTCACGCGGACGAAGCTGCGGGCGGAAGCTAGTAATCTGAATCTGAAATACATATATAAATACTTTAAAAAAAACAAATCCCTTTCTTAAAGAATTGCGTGAATGGAGAGATTTTTAATTTGGTACCGTTGAAATTTATATCGAGAAGATGTGCAGAAAGCTAACATTTTAATATAAAATGCTTTACATTTAATTGTATTAATTAAATAAAACTTTAGTTTTATTTAATACTTACCACACTACGGCATCCATACAATACTTCAATTAATTTAATACACAAATTGATTACCGTAGTGACAATTTCCACTATAATATGTAATTAGATATTAATTTAATTTTAATTCACAAAAAAGTTTCACTTAGATCGAATTTTGATATACGGGTGATCGCTAATATAATAATAAATGTGTTTATTACCATTTGACGTACTGATACGCGTACACTACGGCCAAGCAACAGTTGTGAGATGCGTGAAGCGCGGGGCGCGGGGCAAAATCAATAGACAAGAGCGACCCCTCCCCCCCTTCCCGCGGGGCCGCTGCCGAAACTTCCACCGACCCGTTTCCTGCCAGTTTTCACATTGCGTTACTTATTAATAGGCTTAGGGAGGATTATGGGGGAAATCTATGGGAGTTGAGGACATGTTTCTAGAAATAGGTGTTTTTATAGTATAAGCAAACGTGCAGTCGGAGCCATGGCTATCGAGGCACATAGACCGAACAGAGGTTATACAGATGCGTTTCCCTCCTTCCTCCTCCCACCTCCATGATCCACATGCTACTTACACACCGCACGAAACGCGACGGCACAGCAGTCAATTTACTCCGGTATCGTGTAAGCGAGAGGTACCTCCCCGGTCGTGCCGGCCCAATTCGGCTACATGCATGCATTCATGACACAATTCTGGAGTTACTTTTAGCACTTATTATTAGGTGGCATTAACGCTCATTCGATCCCACAATTCAAATTATTTTAAAGAAAGTAATTTTCACCTCAACCTACTTAAATGGGTTATATTATGGGGGTTTGAATAATTAACATTCCTCGCGTTCCCCCTGCTTTATGAGGCGGAATTAAACCATAAACACTCTAAAATAGTTATACTGTTTAATTGTATGAAATGAAACTTATTTTTGTTGTCATAAAATAATTTAAACAAAAAATATTACCAATTATTTTTCCGGTATACAAAATTTTATGTTATTCCGAATTGCATTTGCATGTAGAGTGACATTCTACATTGGAGAGGAATTACGCCGGCGCGACCGGGAATTTCTCGTTCACATACCGGTGTAAGCGATCTGCTGTCGCGTTTCGTGCGGTCCGAGTTTAGCCCCTGGCCCGTTACAGGAGGAAAGGAGTGTCATCAATCATACGGATGTCCACAGGCGTTGGTTGTAATCCAAAAGCTCCGTTTGCCCCCTTATACAATAAAAAAGGATCACAAAGATTTCCACCAAACGAACCAAGTTCGAATAGAAATTAATCCGTAAACAAAACTCAGCCTGAGGTTTCTTTCTCACGGGGGACTTAACCTATTTAGGTCGGGCGTTATAGGTTAATTACATATACTTAGGGCGGAAAATAAAAAATAATCATTATCAACACGCATCAAAGCACACGTACAGAACAAGAGAATATTGCATGTCATCTATCGAAAAATATTATGGGATTTGTGAAATATATGATTGAAGTAGCTGTGTCCTGCGGTTTCACCCGCGTAAGTCCCACAGGAACATTTTTTCGGTATAAAAACTATCCTATGTGTTAATCCAAGTTACCCTCTATGTGTGTTGGCACACACAGGAAAGCATTAAAATTGGTTGCTGAAAACAAACAGTTGCTGTATGAAGGAGTAACAAACAAACATACAAACTTTCGCATTTATAATATTAGTAGGCGTACTTAAAATCTAGATCTTAGAGATGTTTAAATGTAAGTACCAATCGCTCGCGTTACAAAGACGATTCAAATGAAATCTCTGAAGTTAAAATCTACCAAAATTCCTCTAAATAAAGAAGTCGGATAAAAACATTTATAAAGTTTTTAAAAGTAGATATAAGGGGAAAAATGACCAGCGTTGTCCTCCGTCCTCTTTCCATCTCCATGGGCCACAGGCTACTTACACACCGCATGATACCGCTACAGCACAACTTTACGCCGTGCATCTTTTACAAAATTAAATGTACTATCCGAAAATTTCATAAAAATAAAGAAAAGCATGTGTTTCACCTCGATATTATTATGGGAATTTTGCGCGTGAAACCGTGGGTCTTAGCTAGTATTAAAAAAAAAATAAAAGCAAAATGGCGTCTGCAAGCCGTCACGTTGTACAACGCTTTATTGAAGTTCACATCAAACGTTTTTGATGTTGAAAATTCATCGCACCCAAAAATACATTGACGTATCAATTTCGTTTTTATTGTTTCTATTTTTTATTTTATGTTTTATTTTTCAAAAGTACAGTTAATATAATAAATAAGTACATAAGTATTGGAATAAATGCAGAGATACTTTTATAATTTTAATATGCCAGAGAATCCAAGGCCTTATACAGAATACTAGCTGCGCCCCGCGGTTTCGCCCGCGTTCCATTTCTAAGAAATCCATATAAACTTCAACACCCTATTTCACCCCCTTAGGGGTTGAATTTCTAAAAATCCTTTCTTAGCGGATGCCTACGTCATAACATCTAACTGCATGCCAAATTTCAGCTTGATCCGTCCAGTGGTTTGGGCTGTGCGTTGATAGCTGGCTATGTCACGTTTGAGTTTTATATATATAGATTAATTTGAACCTATGCACTATGTAATGATAATATACGATACACATGCAATTATGCGGCTTTCTATGGGCCATCAAGATATCCCAAATAATGTCCCAAAATTAACGAAAGATTTGAATTAAGCAGAAAACCAGTTTTAAGCCTTTTCCTTGTTTTTTTATTGAATCGTAAAGTGCATAGGCCTTAGAGTAGGGTTTAATAATGGAATGACACACCAGGCAAATACCCTCCACGGCTTTGCATGCACAATGCACATAGGGACTCGTTTTTGAAATTTTTCATGACCATTTTGCATAAAAATGGCTGAATTTCGTTGATGTAGTGTGGAATCTCATACTTTAATGCACAGGTGGTTGTGGGCTTCTTTACACAGACCTGTGATTTCAAATGACCCCATAAAAATAAATGTAATGGTGTTAAATCAACACGATCCAGAGGGCCAATTCTGATAACCGAAACGAGAGATTACACAACATGGAAACTTATTTTATATACATTCTTGAAATATTGTTCAGTAATGAAAACACGTTGATTGGTGTAACGCTCCATTTTCACCAAAGATATCAGTTCTCTCTTTATATCTCTATGATTTTTACTAACCCTAAACTGCCTGCTTTCAAATTATTATATTTTTTGCCTGTTAACACTAATTTACTGGTTCGTTTTGGGACACCCGTTATATAAAAGCAGTAACTAATGTTTTTTTTTCGGCACATCAGTTCCTTTCCTCGTCAATCTCTTTCGGTATATTTGTACAGAATGTGATTATGTACAGGAACTTCAATAAAATTTTCTAACTAACGTCCTAAACTATTCGTTAACTCAGGTAATAACGAGTTGTAGCTCTACCTAGAATATTAGTTGTGAACCTAAACCCGGGCGACAGCCGAGGTTTACGTACAGACAAAGTTTTAGAGAAGTTCTAAGTGGAGTAAAGTGGACAGCAAATGTACACTTTGAGACAAGATCCTTTGTTATTATCTGTATAATTTACGTTAAGAAATATTTCTAGTAGAGATTTTTTGTATTGATGAAAGTTTAACTATGTATTTTTATTTACAAAATATAAAAAACGAAAGATTAAATTATACGTTTGGCTAAAAAAACACAAAAAAAAACATTTAAGGAACCTAGAAAAAAATCTTTTGATGATAAAAATCAACTTAAATCTATACAAATCAATGTGGGAGTTGTTTTGTGCTATTTTTTAACTTATTGATTTATCAGTCCCCTAATAACTGTTTTTATATTTACATATTTTGTTTCTCCATTATAGAACGACTTGACCGAATCTAAGACAAAATAATACTTGCATTAAATTGCTTGCTTATAATACGGTTTGCTTTGCATACGCATTGAAGATCATCTACTACCTCCTTACTAAATCATCTACAACAATAGATTTTCACGCCAGATCCCTAATAAGGTTGGCAGAGTAAACAGAGTGGCACATATCCCGATCCATACACGTTTGTCTTGCTTCTACCACATTCGTAAGTCTCTTCATACGTACACGCCAGTTGCGGAGACTTGAGACCTTACTGTAGGTTTTCCCCAGTAAATAAATAAGTAAATAAAAATTCCTAAAATTTTACTTAAAAATTAAAAACATGTTTGCTTTAAAAACAATTTGAAACAAGCAGTAAAGGTTGAAATTTAATTACACGTTAAAACAATAGTTTCGCTCGCAACTTGAAATCTAAATTAAGCTTAGCCGCACAACGTTAGTTATGTCCATTTTGTTTTTGGTTTTGTTTAGCTTCTGCTTTGTTACGTTTTTGGTTGGTTTTATTAATTCAATTAGACGTGTGACTGTTTTTACTTAGCTACGTTTACAAACCTTGGGTTATTATAATATCATGTTAGTTGGTGAATAATAAAATGTCTTTACATACAGATAGTATTTATTATACTAAATTGATAAATTTTACTACTTGGTTAATTAACCAAAGTGCTTAATTAGCACAATGTTGTCTAGTGCTAGGTTTAAGTTGCCGACTGGCACTAGGTATCTGAGTGCCGAGTGGCACTAGGTACAAGAGCTGAGTGCTGACTGGAGAATCGCTAGTCTATTCCCACGTCATAAGCCAAGCGTCTTTGACGCGGTATTTATTTATGTGTGTGCCCTACACATATTTTGTTGTGGTAAAACGTCTTCCGGCTGATAATGATGATGGTGTTGATGATGATGATGATGATGATGATGATGATGACGAAACATATGAATGTACTAGTCTCGTTTTTAAGTAACATTTAAAAAAGTTTTTATCGGCTGAATGTAAGCAAATTGGCAAGCTAAAGCTAACAAAGTTTATAATTTTGAAATGTCCTTTCGTTTGACACTAAATATGGCAACAATGTCATTTTATTTTTTTTAGTTATCCTCTATTTGTCCTCTAGAGGGCGCCACATTCAATTTAAAAAGATGTTACATAGCTTAGAACCAGCGAACAATTAAGACGCTTCGAACGATACCTTAGTTGTCCAAATGTGATAAGTATTTTAGCAGGAACAGATGAACATACATACAAACCGGTCGAAATCATAACCCTCCTATTTGCATCGCCGTGGTCGGGTAAAAACTAAACTAGCAATTACGTTTTAAAGACGCGCGATCGAATTAGTTGTAAGTCACGTCCTTCTTATTTACTCAGGCTCCGCTCGACCGGCCGCCATTTGTCTGCCGGCTCTCGTGTTCAAACGGCCGTTCCCATTTGTTACCGTCCGACAAACGCCTCGCATCTTTACTTTATTTCTATCTTTATTCTCATTGTATCTTTGTGATATTGAAACTTATTAGCATTGGGTGGTATTCTTATATGAGAGGTCCGCATATAAGTTATACAGACGCGTTGCCCTCCTTCCTTCTCCTCCTTCCATGGGCCACCGGCTACTTCCACATCGCAGGACCGACCCAATCGGGTTACATGCATGCAGTGTGGCACTTTCTTTTACTTTACTGGTGATCTGAGGTAGTAATAACATTTTAGAGATTTAAGCCCTCAATTTCACAAGCTCGTATAATTTTATGTGTTTTGTTATTCACAATGAGGTATAAAACGGTCTTATTCGATTTCTACATTAACTTGTTGCCTTTGTTTGTTATTGGACAATTATTTTACAAGGAATCATTTCTCAAGGAGAAAATAATAATAGACAGCTGTAAACACATTTAAAAGGAAATAACATCGTTGTAATAAAGTCGTACCTACTCATATATTAGCCACCATATTGTAGGTAATTGTATAATTGTATACAATTTGTCATCATTTTCCCGTAATTCCCTCGATTATGTCGTATTTAATAAGATCAACGCGTAAATTATACCAGATTATGTGACAGTTGTGCTGTCGCGTTTCGTGCGGTGGTCCATGGAGATGGGTAGAGGAAGGAGGGCAATGCTATATAACCTCGATGCGGATGTCTATGGGGGTCGGTAGTCATGAAAATGGCTCCGACTGCACGTTTGCCCCGTATACTATAAAAAAAGGAATCATATTACACGCAAAAAATAATAATAAGTGTAATAGAGAACTATAAACACATTTAAAAGCAAATAATCCTCTGTAATGAAGTCATACTCATATTATATTAACGACCATATTGTAGGTAATTGTATAAATTGCATACAATTTGCTATCATACGTTAAAGCGTCGATTTTCCAGTAATTCCCTCGATTATGTCGTATTTATGGTAATAAGATCAACACGTAAATGCTAACAGATTATATATTGTAAAGTTTGTCAAGCGATCTAGTTAAGCAAACACTGTGTAAGATTATATCTGGATGGGTTTGCGAAATTTTTAGGCAGTTATCTTAGCATCGCTTAGTTTTAAATTGAAAATTAATTGTGTTACAATTATCGACGACCATAAACATCCGCATAGTCACAATACTAGACGTGGCTACGGTGCAGGCTGAAGTAAACAAGTGCTGTATCACGTAAGCTGCCTCGGGGGAGACATAAAGTACTACTACCACAGTTCATCCGTTACCATGGTTGCTATAAAGCTTTGTATTGGTATATGAAGTACATGATGATTCTTATACGCGTTTTCTGACGCTCAGACACAATATACCAAGACAGGGTCAATTGAGCTAAGCTTTAACGACGATATAAAAAAAAATGGCTCCCCTGGAGGTCTAACGGCGAGACGATTCAATGAAAGAGTAGCTCCCAAGTGTTATGAAGGACATAAAAGGCAAATAAGAAACAATGTGGCCACTGCAGATAATACTGTCAAATTGTTATTAAATCGAATAAGTTTTGATCTGGTCAATGTAGAAGGTGACTGGGTGCTTTCTTTTGCTTGGAACCCAGTTATAAAAATTATTAAATCTAATACTAAACATATCCAAGACAGCAAGATATAGTAAGCGATCTTTGCGGTAATCAGAACAATTAAATACCTAAGTATATTATATTTTTGGGTATTTTTAATTACTTATGACAAAAGGTCTTCTGTCATCTCAGTCCGCCCGTAACCATGGTTACTGTGGCTTCTGAAACGTCGAACTTGTAAAATAATTAAATAAA
>LUGF01050514.1:18834-32717 GCA_001625245.1 Calycopis cecrops
CCGGTACAAAGCATGACTACATTTTTTCGCTATTTAACTACTTTGAAAAAAGTATTTTCGTATACTTGTTGTAAACTTTCGTTCATCGTAAACTGTAGGCACTTATAGTATATGTGGCTTAATTTAATGCCTCTCGCTTTTATCAACCTTGTATATATGTATATATGTTCAGTCCCAATTTAAGAATGACATTGCTCTTTATCAAATGATAAGACGCGAAATGTATGGAGCATTACCCCACCCACAAGTGAACGAACCCAGCTTTGACATTGACATCTTTACATAGCTAATTAAGTCCTCTTTACTGTAAATTGATAAATAAATAAAACACCTGGCGAAACTAAAGACATTTGAAAAAAAAATGAAAAACCAAATGCCTGCCGAAAATATTGGCAATGATGTTACCACAATATATATAAAAATTACTGAAAATCATTGTTCGATATAATCAAGCATTGGCCATAGTATAGTGTAGAAGATAATACTTCAGTTGCTTAGTTGAAATGAAACGTATTTCATCAAATCAAAACAGTATTTAGGACGGTATTTGCTCTATGTGCACTTCTGCGCAATATGTGGCTGCTTTGGAACCCCTAACTCTGAAGTTTGCCTATTCTACGATTAGTTCGACCGGTTAAACCGAAATTATGTTAATTTTACTGCCGTTCTAGATACATTAAAGACAAATTGTTTTCGTCAGAGTAATTAATATTGAGGGAAGTAAGGTTGCTGTTATCTGTTGTTTTAAGTGTTTTGGAGAATAAACTAGCAATGCTTTTACCGCTTTTATATAAATGCTAATAAACCTTGTATATAAATTTCTCGTATCACAATCTTAGTTGCCATACTCCTCCGATACGGCTCGATCGATTCTCTTGAACTTTAGTGTGCACATCAGGTAGATCTGTAAATTAGCCAACATCTATTTTTCATCTCGATATTCGCACAGGATCGAAACTTACGCGGGCGAAACCGCGGAGCGCATTTAGTATTAAATAATTTTTAAACTTCAACTCTCACAAGAAAACCCGAAAGACAAAACAAATAAATCGCCTATATACAAACTACAAGTAAGTTGTCACTTACTTAAGGATACCTATGTATGGACCATTATCGGACTCACGGCAGTGCGCCAAATTCTCGAACGAATCCAATACCTTCGAATACTTTAAATATAGTAAAGTATTCTCTAATATCGCTGTTTTCTCTTTGTAGTATTCTATAATTTTAATGTGATTAATATAATAACTCTTTATTGTAAAGTTAAAACTTTAATACAAGAACAAGTAGACCCGTTCCCATTTCAACCGTAATAAAATATGCCTATGTTACATCTTCATAACTATTTAGCTTAGCTTTCTATTACTGAAAAAATGGTTAAGATCGGTCCAGTAGGTTTGGAACCTATTAGATACAAAAAAACAAATAAATATCTTCTCTTTATATATTAAAAAAAACGAAAGCGCAATTACAAATATACCTTAAAGAGTAACTTATAGTATGAAGTCTAATAACAAGATTTATTCACCACAACTGCTGTAATTATACAGCAGTTGGCATGCATATAAACTCAAAATAAATAAAAAAAAGTGTGTGACCACACAACTGAAATAAAACTTAACTTAATACATAAATTAATATCCGTAGTTACAATGACATAACATTTCATGATATTTATTATAAAAATATAAAAAAAATTCCCTTGCCCTCGGCCGATGCATGATTTTTGTAACGCTCTCGCCAGTTTACTGTCCAAGATAAGAGCGCGTATAGAAGTTTTACTTCCAAAGATCTTAACGTTTTATCAAACTTAGTAACAATAGTAACTTTATAATACTCACTACTATTTAAACTGATCATTAATTATGTTTGTTTATTGAATGAATTATTATAGAGTGTGGAAAGAGGGCCTCCAAGAAAGGGAGTGAACGAACACTGATGGGAGTGAAATCATTACCCTAATTATTTATTCCGAGTGGTTGAGATAGATACTGTGAAGTTTAATGGTCGCCCGTAATTGCTTGTTAAGATAAATCTTCGGAACAAAGGAGTTTTTATACAAGCTTCGTTATTGGACCGTTCGAAAATAAAGGGAAAACGGTTAACACTCTAAAGGGTATTTCTAGGTTCATGACATTCATGTTCTAAGTTATTGTTATATTTTCTACATGGTCTTTTTGTCTTACATTATGTTTGTAATATTATAAGTTACAGTTTTAGCCAGAGGTAGTGCCACTCTGTATGCATGTATGCAGCCGATTTGGGCCGGTACGACCTAGGAGGTACCTCTCGCGGCGTAAAGTGACACCTGGGCTGTCGCGTTTCGTGTTGTATGTAAATACCCAGAGACCCATTGAGGGGGGAAGAGTAAGGAGCAGCTCATCATCATCATTGTACAGCCTCTATGCGGATGTCTATGGGCGTCGGTAGTCATAAATATGGCTCCGACTCCTCATCTGCCCCTCTTTACAATAAAAAAATAATATAAAGTAATGAATACGATCAAAGGTTTTAAAAATTTTAAAGATAAAGAATAAGAATAAAAAAAGGGTGCTCAATTTGGTTGTAGTATAACACTACACCTTAAAAGACTACGGTATAATAAGTAACTATTATAAACAATTAAGTACTTCAGAATATAAGCAAGATTTTTGCTTTTTATTTTTAATAAGAAAATATGTAGAGCTTCAGCAGGGAAATGAGAGTTTAACATCCTTACTTTATATAAACTGTGGAGATTATAAGAACAAAGTAGGTGCTACATAGTTTAGTAAATTCACGCTTCAGATAAATTGTAATACAATTATATTAACTTGAGTTAATTCGTCTCTATTCGATCTTGTCTTTGTTGTTTCTCGTATTCTTAGCTGTTATATAGTACGAGAGGTAGTAGATATTATGAGTTACATGTTTGAGACTATGACACTATACCTTTGTTAGTGAGATTTAAGTTAAAGCACATATGAAGCTAAAAGAACAAATACCGTTTTCTGATTTTCAACATGCCGAGTTAAGTTCCTATTCAAAGTAATATTTTTAGAGCGTAGAGGGCAAATAAGCAGTCGATTTACGATGGTATCGTGTAAGCTCGAGCTATGAGTAACTCCTAGTTCCTGCCGGCCAAATTCGGCTGCAAAGCAGCAAGGCACTACTTAATTCTAAAATCTGTCATATTGTATATTACATTTACGCATTGCCTTCTTAAAACACTAGGCGAAAACGAATAAGTACTTTTAAAATATTTTGTTATGGTCTAAGATCCGAAGTAAGGACAACCTTCACCGATCTGTTAACCAGGTGAAAATTGTATTTTAGCAAATTAAATATATTTTTGGTAACGTTTACCAATAGGGTTGCCACAAAAAAATGGTCAAGGTTATGATTTTTTTTTGCTAGTAGTTACGCTCATTTTTTAATCATATATTTAACCATTTTTTAACTCTATATATATATTAAAATGTAGGAAAATTGATTACGAGTTAAATAATATAAGGTTGCCTTAGAAAATTTGGTCAACGATAACGGTTGCCAGGCTTTGGAGTTTCAATTTTTTTTTAAATCTTATAAACTAATAATGATATCTCGCTGACGATGGGTGAAGGTCGTTCTTACTAGTAGAGGAGGACCTCTACTATTAGCTTTATTCATCGATCTGATAAATAATCTGTACCTTTTTTATATTATGTAAAATACAATAAATCTGATGATTTTCTTCTCTTAACGTCAATACTTCAGTATCACAAAATATTAGTGAGTAGCTAAATAAATTAACACGTAAGTCCTCACGGTATAACTGTCGTAGTGTAAAATTATTCCTATAACCTCAAAATGTTTCTTAAAATGTCTACTCGCGTATTCTCACATATTATCGCCATATATACGATACTTTAATTTCCACGTACATTGAACACTGCGGTTTCAAATTGTACCGATGTTCATCAGAAGACAGAATTGTTCTACCAAATGTACCTAATAGGATTTTTGTTATTCGTCGTCTTCGCAAGATTTATATAAAAAACCGCTCAAACGCGAACGTCTCTATGCGGTTGTCTACGTCCATATATATCATGAAAATGGCTCCGACTGCTCTTTTGCCCCCTCATACAATAAAATAAAACTTTTATAACACAGCTAACAGATTATCTAAATAAAGCATGAAATAATCGACAATACAATCTTTTGTAAGTTTTAAAATAGACCCCGTACGGGCTGTTTGCTCCCGGGATGTACATAAATTATTCAGCCAGCCCTATTTGACCGGCACCAACTTTGAACACCGATCGATCGCCAGAACCGTTTTAGTTGAATACAAAACGAGCTCTGCTTAATTACTGCCTACAATGAGCCTACTTTAAATACTAGATGAATATGCCTACCTACTTAATATTAAGATGAATGTACGTTTGTTACGCTTTCACACCGAAACTCGACCTATCATCATGAAAGTTTGTACACGTAGTAAGAGGTAGTGCCACACTCACCTAGGAGGTACCTCTCGCTTACACGAGACCGGCGTAAAGTGACAGGTGTGCTGTCGCGTTTCGTACGGTGTGTAAGTAGCCAGTGGCCCATGGAAGTGGGAGGGGAAAGGAGAGCAACGCATCTGTATAGCTTATATGCGGATGTCTATGGGCGTCGGTAGTCATAAAAATGGCTCTAACTGCTCGTTTGCCCCCAATACCATAAAAAATATATTCTTAGACATATTAGAAAGGAAAGTAAAAAAAAAGTAAAGGAATTATTATATTTTTTGCAGAAAGAATACCATGTTTTTTCTTCTTGAAGAACAATGTTTCCGGATAGTAAAGCCATCACTTTTGATGACGATATCAAGTGATGACGTAACTCTCTGATCACGCCCTATTTGGCTGCAATGAAACATGGCCATAACTCAAAATAAAGTTACTGTAACGCGCCACCTGCACAGCAATAGATTCACGAACAGTTGATTTCCGCTTCTAGCGCAGATAACTTAGAACCAACTTGGATAAATGAATCCAAGTTATAAGTTACAATCAGATAATATCTGTAACTTGAAGCACGAAATCGGCCTATTATCTCGCGGAACTTGAGGGAAACTTCCGCAGTAAATGTTAGTTACTTCGGTGTCGGACAAGTGAATTTGTTTTATACAAATGCCCTTTTGATTGTAACGGCGTTGTGTGGGGGAGAAGCACATCACCAACCACGCCAGCCTTATTCGCCTGTAGTTCTACACCGTTTTTTTCATTTGTCTTAGTTCCTATGACTGTTTCCTCGAAAACAGACACAGAAACTTGCTCCAGCTTTAAATTCACTACTACTACTACTGCGCTATCAACACGTTTCTTTTTTATGTTGTAGCTGGGCAAACGAGCAAATGCAGACATTTTCACGACTACCAACGCCCATAGATATCCGCATAGAGGCTGTACATACGCACTGCCCTTATTTCTCCTTCCACCATGGGCCACCGGCTGCTTACACACCGCAAGAAACGCGAAAAATGTATAAATTTTAACTATTTATTTATTGCATATCTGTGAGAAGATCGGTCGCCTTGGCATTCACTAAAAGAGTCTGTCCAGCAGTGAACCAATAAAGACTGATGATGATGATGATCTCGTCTATCTTGTGGCAATGGCTGCTATAAACTAAGATAGTAAAACCACAATTAAACCGCTTATAAAGTTATCTTAACGACTCCACTAGTGTCTACGAACCAAGACGTCTGAACTCCGCTCTTAGTGCCATTGCTACGTTGCGCTCGAATCGGGCACCTCTCGCTTACATAACACCGCCGTATTAGATGTGCTATCGTTTTCATGTGACTTGTGTGGCAATGGGAAATAAAACTTTTTTTTCGGACCTGAAATTATGCTAGCGAAACCCAAAACGGAGGCGTCGGATTCCTATGTTCGTTGTGAGACTAGATCCGGGGTTAAAACCCTAAAATTAGCAGACATAGCCATTGTTCATGATAGTGACGTTCAGTATATATCTCAGCACAAGTCCCGGCGTTAAAGCTCTCTTTCTTCGAAAGTACTGTCGAGAAATAGAAAGAGTTCCGTTCGTTGACCTATTATTGCTGTCCCACTCGTTTCAGGTAATGTACGGAATTCTTTCTGTTCCGCGCACGGACTCTAGTTTGTTAATAAAATTAACTCTAGTTGTTAATAAAATTAACAAACTAGATGCAAAATTTGATAATTCAGATCATCAAAGAGAACAAAAGAGCAGTAATTAGATTCATATTACTTCATGCTTATGCATGAAAAAATATATTCAGCACAACTTATTTAGTCATCGATATATTCTAGTTTGTATCATATTCTAGTAACATTAAGAACACAACATAGCCAACTGCCTAATCGGATAAAGAGAATAGTTCTTTGTGATTTAATAACACGCTTAGCATATGCAAAGAACGTAGAAATTATGTAAGTGCAATGTCTTTATGTAAGAGAAAGCAGGCTAGCCTCATTGGACGAATTTTCGAGGAATCTATTATTTTTTTATATAGTATACCTAAGGAAGCAAACGAGCAGTCGGAGCTATATTCATGACTACTAAGTACCAACGCACATGGACATGCGTTGCCTTCCTCCTCCTACCCGCAAGGGCCACCGGCTACTTACATACCGCACGAGACAGCACAGCTGTCACTTTACACCGGTATCTAAGCGAGAGGTACCACCCCGATCGAGCCGGTCCAATTCGCCACATGCAAGTGCCATTTCTTACAGTATAAATTATATAAGTGCAAAGTCCTTACGTAACTCGTGAAAGCTGGCCACATTGAAAGAAACCCCTCGAGGATTCTGCGTCACAAAAATGGGATAATTCTCTAGAATCGGAACCTTTGGCTGTGAAAATATAAAATTTACGTGCGACACATTTTGTGAATGTGTCGTCAGATGGCACATGTAATTATTATAAATCTTGTGTATATACATTTTGTATGTTCATCTCTTTATGTATTATTTGTGGAAGGCTTTTAATGAATACCGTCTTAACTTACTTACTTCATCTTAATCACGTAGGTACGGTGAGTAAGATGGATGGATTAAAATGGCTCCGACTGTTCGCTTGCCCCCTATACTAAATAAAAAATATAAAAAAAATATAAAAAATATGTAGCATGATATTTTATCATTCTACCCGTTGGTAGTGCTGATAATTGATCTTGGTAATAAAGTTTCGGTTAGTTTAGCGTGAAGTTGGCGTAGCTAGTAACACTGACATCGTCCTTCCTCGGGGACAAGCGAGCAAACTGACTCCGAAACTAAAATATACTTTGTGCATTTCGTTACCCAAGAGGTTGTTGTCCTAAAAATATGCCAAAAATGTGTATGGAAATACATTTAGATTTTAATCTGAAATACTATGAAAACTAATTATTTTCAAATGGTTTTCTTTGGATAATTTTTTTAAATTCTATCCCGTTATATCTAGACATCTTACTACTGCTAGCTAAATGCTCTGAAACTACTGGAACGACCTGAAAAAAATATATTACCATTAGAAGACAACATTATTCATGATGAACATAGGCAATTTTGCCGTCGGAAAATGCTACATGCCCATCGTAAAACGGGTAATATGACAATAATAATAAATAAAGAGTGTAAGATGATGGGTTTGACAGTTCTGCATCTGAACGTTACACGTTACCATGGTAACAAATTTTGCAATTATAACAGGACAACGTCTGTCGGGTCAGCTAGTTAATATACATTTATACAAATGCAAAATGTGATATAATATTTGATAGTGTGGAGTCATTGTCGTATTGTCACGATTCAAACACACACAGGCAAATATTTAAGAATACAAAGATTCGTTCGTTGTATTCTGCAGGGTTAAAAGTCTTGCTCACATTTAGATGTATTTCAGCTTCGTTCCTAACATATGAAGATTTGTTGAACTTATTTCCTTTGCGCTCAGGGCGAAATGATTTACTCGATTACATTTTACTTTAAAAGTCTTCATATAGAAACATCAGGGGAAACCTCGCCATTTTCTATAAATGCTTATTTTTAAAAGTTTTTAAATTTACTCTTACTGGATTCTTATCATTATCATTCCGTTACTGGTCAATAACTGAATTCATATGTATGGAGACATTGTCAAATCGGCCACATAACATTATACGTTACCATGACAACCCGTTACTTTATACTACAATAGTGTATTTCAAGTCGAGGTACCGACTGCAGCATTATATATATTGACTAGCTGTGCCCCGCGGTTTTACCCGCGTTTAATTTCTAAGAAATCCATATAAACTTCAACCCCCTATTTCACCCCCTTAAGGGTTGAATTTCTAAAAATCCTTTCTTATGGGATGCTTACATCATAACATCTACCTGCATGCCACATTTCGGCCCGATCCCTCCAGTGGTTTGGGCTGTGCGTTGATAGATGGCTATGTCACCTTTGAGTTTTATATATATAGATAAATTATATTCTACATGTTTTTCTGATGTATAAGCTATATTATTATTGTAAAGTTTCGTTGAAATCTATTCTGTAGTTTTCACGTGAAAACGTTTACAAACTTTCGCGATTATAATATTAGTAGGATTACCCAGCGCACACTTCAATAATACGTTAGAACCGTGAAGCCGAAAGTAATACACATACTTACATACATAGGTTTAAAAAGTACCATCCTTATGACGTAGACAACGTACGTACTGACAGAGAAGGATATAGTTATCCTGAAAAAGAGGGAGCGAGACAGAACTCTAACGAGATGACCTTGTCAATCAGAAAATTCAGTACACGGATTAAAAGCTGCCCCGACACTAATCTTCAAAGCTCTTCGACAAACAACTGTTTACTTTGACGGGCCCTTCCGTATTTTATTACGATAAGCTTATTACAGGACTACTTGTAGTCGAGTGGTTTAATTTTAGTGAATTCTAGGCCCATGGGGGTATGAGGAGGAAGGAGGGCAACGCAAGTAACCTCTATGCGAATGTCTCCCATAGACATGTTGGTAGTTATGAAAATGGCTCCGACTGCACGTTTGCCCCCTTACTATTGAAAAAAAAGAGTATAGTTCGAGTCGCACCCCGTACCTCCGGTATTTATAGATTACCGGCTGGCGCAGTGATACGGCCTTAACCGGTGCATCTTCTTCCCATCTGCGGGAAAAGAGAGGGCTCTGTCCCCCTACCGAATCCCTAAACCAGAAGACAGAAAAGTCTTCATCAGTCCGACGAACAGTGGTGGTAGTGTTGAACTATGCTACCGATTTGTAAGAGGTCCCTTCGAAAAAAAAAGAAAAAAATGTTACTGTGCTCGGATAAGAGCATGTTGCGCCAAAGGTCGCGTTCGAATCCCGCCTTGGTCATGGATGTTTATCTATGTATTATATGAATTTCTATAATAAAACCCGTGCCCGTAACACAAGTCCTTACGGTACTTACCACGGGCCTAGACTAATGTACTGAGTAAAATTCCATAGTTCACAGATATTATTATTAATATTACATAAATATGATTACTATAAAACACGAGGCAGTAAAATTCTTAAGGTTTAGGTAGGTATACCTTGGTATACAGGCATTGGCGTATTTTGTCTGTATTACAACTGTACGGACTTGTGAAAAAGTGTAGTGAAGAAGAAAGGAAGTAGCTAGCAAGAGGTAGTGCCACACTGCACCTCACTTGCGCGTTGTGTAAGAAGTCGGTGGCCCATAAATATAGGAGGAGGACGGAGCACAAGACTTCTGTGTAACCTACGGATGTCTATGGGTGTTGGCAGTCATAGATATGGTTCCGACTGCTCGTTTGCTCCGTACTATAAAACAAATCTCATACTACGATCGCGTACTTCTGTCAATTCACATTTACGTATATTCTATTTTAGTAAGAGGTAGTGCCACACTGCATGCTTGCATGCAGTCGAATTGGGCCGGCACGACCGGGGAGGTACCTCTCGCTTACACGAGACTGGCGTAAAGTGACACCTGTGCTGTCGCGTTTCGTGCGGTGTGTAAGTAGCCGGTGGCCCATGGAGGTGGGAGGAGAAAGGATGGCAGCGCATCTGTATAGCCTCTATGCGGATGTTTGTGGGCGTCGGTAGTCATGAAAATGGCTGCGGCTGCTCGTTTGCCCTCCTATATCATAAAAAAAAAATATTCATTCCATAATTTCTTGGTCAAACAAGGCTTTCATCATTGGAGCGTAATGTTTTAATTGGTGTATGATTTCCAATATTGTGTTATTTTAACACAAAGGCAAATGTTATGTTATCATGAGATCGAAAAGCGTATCCGTTGTTCTTTGAAATGAGATGAAAATCGACGAATATGTTCTTATGTGTTCGCTTCGTGCGATTCAATTATTGTCCAAAGTCTTTCGGGACGATAAAAGTATTTTTTGCTCATATTAGAAGTATTTACTTGGCTGTACAGATGAAATAACGATGAGAACTATTGTTTGATGTGGTTTATTATCAGAATGGGACGAACAAAGTTTTTTTATTTCATTTATTGATAAAAAAATGTTGGATTGTTTGAACTTACTAATTCTTGATAAGTACTCAACAAACAGTTCTTAGGAGTTTTTAAGTCATATAACAAAGGACAATCGTATTATACTTTTTTAAAGGTTCAATAGAAGGTAAAATTCTTTTTATATACATTCTGTGTCTGTCGCCACATACCCAGCCTACTCCACTGCTACTAGTAGTAGCGTGAAAGTATATAGCATATAGCCTGCCTCCATAAATGGGCTTTATTATTATTTTTTTTATGGTATGGGGGCAAACGAGTAGTCGGAGCTATTTTCATGACTACCGACGCCCATAGAGATCCGCATAGAGGCTATACAGATATACTGCTGCCCTTCTTTATCTTCCCACCTCCATAGACCACCAGCTACTTACACACTGCACGAAACGCGACAACTCAGCTGTCACTTCAAGCCGGTCTCGTGTAAGCGAGAGGTACCTCCCCGGTCGTGCCAATTCGGCTGCATGCAAGCATGCAGTGTGGCACTACCTCTCACAAACATCTTTATCTCTATAGACTTTCTATCACTACAAGAATTATTCAAATCCAGTAGTTCCTTAGATTAGCGTGTTCAACCAAACAAACTCTTCGCCTTAATAATATTATCTTTTTTAAACTACAATGGGACAAATTTACGAAATTGGAGCCATTTTGTATGACTACCGATGCCAATTAGAGGTAATACAGATGCCGTCCTTCCTCCCCCCCCCTCCGCGGCCATCTTTTCATCTCATCTTTCGCTTATTAGTTTGATTGACGACGTAATCAATTGAACTTTTAACTGAACGATATTATAGAGCTCACTCTAACTTCAAACGGATAGCAGGGGGGTTGGTAATTGGTTCTAGTACTTTGGAAGTCGTGGATGCACTTTTATTGCCTCTAACTGGGTCACGGGATAAAGGGGGTCTCTCCCCCTTTATCCCTCCCCCTCGAGTCGATCGTATGATTTATGTCTTCTACCCTCATGTATAGCAAGTATCTGAATGCTAACGTGCAACCCGGATTTTGATTTGAACAACGTGGCATGAATCTAGAATAATAAGGTTTTTAAAGTATACCTAAAGAGCAATCGGAGGCATTTTGATGACTAGCGATACCCATAGATATCGGCATAAGGTTATACAGATGCGTTCTCCTTCCTCCTCCTTCCAACATAGGCCACCGGCTACTAACTCGCCGCACTTTACGCCGGTTTCGCTTAAGCGAGAGGTACCTCCTCGGTCCGTTCTGGTTCAATTTCGCTACAATGCCGCATCATTGCAAAAATAATTCATCCAATTTATTGCGTTTGCCCCTTATACTTTAAAACAAAATATTCAAGTTAAAATTTCCTATTTCGGCCAAAATAGGAAATCTCGTTCCCTTTAGTCCCTTTTCATGTTTAGATAACCTAACTATCGGCCGTTTCGGATTAATTAGTGACGTCACGGGATAGAGGATGAGGGATCGATAGTCGCTCACTTAACTTCATCTCGTTATCTTTCTTTTTAACCGACAGTGGAGAAGGACGGTTATGTTTAATAGAGTTTTTTAAAGTTTATACGAGTATGGTTATCTAGAACCACATACAAAAACCTTTAAAAATTCTAAAACGAGAAAACTGACAGCAAAATAATATTTAATAATTTTTTGTACGGCTGGTTTTGAGTATTTAACGCATACACCGATAACACGATAAAAGATTGGTGTAGGATGCGGTAGCCACCGTTTAAAAATTAATGTAATTTTGCTACATTATATGTATAAGTAAGTAAAAGGTAGTGCCACACTGCATGCTTGCATGCAGCCGAATTAGGCCGGCACGACTGGGGAGGTACCTCTCACAAGAGACCGGCGTGAAGTGATAGCCGTGCTGTCGCGTTTCGTGCGGTGTGTAAGTAGCCGGTAGCCCATGGAGGTGGGAGGAGAAAGGGGGGCAGCGCATCTGTATAGTCCCAATGCAGGTGTCTATGGGCGTTGATAGTCATGAAAATGGCCACAACTGCTCGTTTGCCCCCCTATACCATAAAAAAAAATATACACGCACATAAAATTACGGCTCGCACTAGCTTATAAAATTTTCGTTGTGTCTCCGATATGGACCATTGGTCTCTTTATCTTAGGCAGAGGAACATTTGTAGGTGGCTTCTGCGGTTGGTTCAATACTAGGCAGCTAGAGCTCATCAAAATGAGGCTATTCATGAGAATGGCTCCTACCTTTGTCCCATTATACAGTACAAAAATTTAAGCGTCCTACGGAACGCTAGGTTTTTTCTTTCTCACATTGTATGTATGTATGAGCTGCCACAGTCGGTATTTCCGAACCTATACGACCTGGGGCTCTTCGAGAAAAGAGCTTACTCGTATTTAAAAGGCCGACAACGCCTATGAGCGATGGTAGTCGTCTATCATTTGCTCGTTTGCCCCATATCCTATAAAAGAAAAACAACACAGTTACAAAAATCGTCTGAAACCTACTATAAGATGTATAAGATTATTGAACAGTATATAATGATGATGATGACTACAAACAAGAACAGGAGAGTAAAAGTTAAGCTCAAATTATATTAGATAAATACGCTTCAGCCGTTTCCACGTGCCCATTATGGTCCGACCGAAAAAGGGTTCCAAATCTCCAATGATTGTTTAGGCGAAGGAAAGCACAAATTCAATTTATTTTCAAGGTCATAAAAGATAAAACAACATTGTTCTTAATACAAAAACAACTTAGTACCATTGCTTTGGGGCCTTTTATGTTTTTTATATTGTTGTTTAACACAAATCTGTATTTTTGTTTGGGTATGAACAAATTTTGGAAGCAAATAAAAACAAAAAGGAGTTATTGTTCTAGGGTAGCGATGGCAATAGTTTTATTGTTTTCTTATAGAATACAACTGATTAGAATTAACTTGTTTGTTGGTTCTACATAGAGAGTTATTTTTAGGGTTCCGTATCTCAAAGAGAAAAAACGGAACCCTTATAGGATCGCTTTGTTGTCCGTCTGTCTGTACGTCTGTCAAGACCTTTTTCTCTAAAACGCGTGAAGGGATTAAGCTGAAATTTTTGTCAAATACGAAGGTCAGTTATGTCTTGAAGGCTCTAAAATCACACTTCTAAGTTAACACAATAAAAAGTTATAGCCATTTATGCACAAATTTTGTATGCAAACGCACTTTTTCGAAAATTTATAGGGTACTTCCAGTTGAGCTAGAATTCTGATCGTTGGTAAGAAGTTATAACCTTACTGTATACATATTAGTGGAGTTCCTGGGGGTTTTTACCTCGGACTAGAGTTACAGTGAATGGATTAATATGATCGATGTGGGATATTGTTTCTTAAACTCTAAATTGCAATGTTTACCCAATATTTTTTTGTGCATTTCATTTTTTTTTTTT
>LUGF01050514.1:33060-45259 GCA_001625245.1 Calycopis cecrops
TGTACGTCTGTCAAGACCTTTTTCTCTAAAACGCGTGAAGGGATTAAGCTGAAATTTTTGTCAAATACGAAGGTCAGTTATGTCTTGAAGGCTCTAAAATCACACTTCTAAGTTAACGCAATAAAAAGTTATAGCCATTTATGCACAAATTTTGTATGCAAACGCACTTTTTCGAAAATTTATAGGGTACTTCCCGTTGAGCTAGAATTCTGAAAGTTGGTAAGAAGTTATAACCTTACTGTATACATATAGGAATAAATCTAAAAATTGGTAAATAAAATTTATATCACTGGAAAAATCATTACCAACTTATGCATGTAGTTCGTTTCATACTAAATGTATGCAAGCACCCGCATATATAAGTTTGTCAACTTGTCGCAGGGAAGTGTAATTTTCTCAACGTCTATTACTTTTGCTCATACCTCCCGTTCCTACGGAACACTCGGTGTGAGAATCCGACTCGCACTTGACCGGTTTTTTTAATAGCTTATGCTGGATGCTTTTAATATTTATAAAAATGTGTTGGTACTTTCTGAATTCTGTATCTTTATTGAAGTAAATGTAGTCCATTTCAATGATTAAAATATAAGTAAGCTGTTTCATTCAACTTTCATTAATTTTAATGAAACTTGAATGAAACAGTTTACATATTTAAGTTGAAAAGTTTTAGACAAAAGAGAGAATGTGTACTGTAAAGTTTAAAGTAAGACGGTTGGTAGTTTTTATTCATAGCCAACTGTAATGGTGATAAAATATAATAAAGTTGGAAATTTGCAATTCAAATTCACACAAAAATGCTTAAATCTTTTTTTTGGATGTTTATTATTTTTATAGAGTAGGGGACAAACAAACAATCAGAGCCATATTCCTAACTACCGACGCCCATAGACATCCGCATAGAGGATATACAGATGCGTTGACCTTCTTGCTCCTTCTCCTTCCATGGGCCACCGGTTACTTACACACCGCACGAAACGCGACAGCAAAGCTGTCACTTTACTAAGGTATCATGTAAGGGAGAGGTATCTCTACAGTCGCGCCGGCCCAATTTGGCTGCACATATACATGCAGCATGGCACTACCTCTTACAAACTCAAACCCGTCACCATCATATCTTTTCGATCCACAGCTGAATCTATACCTTCTCATTGAAGGAAGAGACGCCAATACTATAGATCTCCTAACGTTAGTTTTACTAGGGATCAAAATTTAATAACGTTACTAATACATTTATATTCACCCGAGATGATTCGGCCATGATGCCCCACAGGCTGAAGCTAATAACTCTATTAGTTCTGCCACAGTATCAAGGCAAATGTGAATTATTATAATGGACGGTAACCCAGCTACGACGCATATTGTTAAAATGATTAGAGATCGATTTAATTATGTACAACATTTATATTCAGGCCTTGTCAAGAATGTTCTAAATTTTGCTGCAGCGGTCGCAAGAAATAGACAGAGAAGCGGCAGACAGAAGGATAGAGAAAGGGAGAGAGAGGGATAGAAAGAAGGATAGAGAGGTATTGAGGAAGAAAGAGGAATCATAACATGTATGCTATTTACATTCTCGTCCTGTCCACTTCCCTGCTAAAACAATCGAATATAAACATATCAACTCCATCTCATACGCTCACACATATCGAAGGGAAACGACAAACTCCACACCATCACAGGTGATAATCTCGGTACACGCTCTACCAAGTTTATCACCTGTGTCGGTCGCATACTCGCTGGCAGAACTATCATCGGCTTCTTCAAATTAGACTCACATCATTAAGATGTTCTTCATCTTCCCTTGTATCTGCTGACTTTTCCATATTTTCAGTGGAACGGACGGATTTATAAGTTTACTACATAAATTAAAACATGACATCTTCTACTTGATGTGTCTTAGATAGTTTTTTTTATCGTAATGTCAATAACGACCAGTCAGAGCCATTTTCATGACTACCGACGCCCACAGACATCCGCATGGAGGCTATACGGATGCGCTGCCCTCCTTTCACCTCCCATCTCCATGGGCCACCGGCTACTTACACAACGCACGAAACGCGACAGCACAGCTGTCACTTTACGCCCGTCTCATGTAAGCGAGAGGTACTTCCCCGGTCGTGCCGGCCCAATTCGACTGCATGCAAGCATGCAGTGTGGCACTCCTCTTACATGATAGCATAGCATAGAACATAGCATAGCATAGAGGCTATACGGATGCGCTGCCCTCCTTTCTTCTCCCATCTCCATGGACCACCGGCTACCGCACGAAACGAGAAAGCACACCTGTCACTTTACGCCGGTCTCGTAGTACCACCGTGGCCCTAGCGGTCTTACGATATTTTAGCATCTTTTTTAACCGATACGGTTTAATGTTAGTTAACCAAACCAAAAATATCAAGTTTCAAAAACGCCATAAAATTAATATCCCTAATAGCTCACTTTAATTTTGAGTAATAACAAGTTAATTGCTTTAAAGCCTCAGGGAGATGGCGTTAATGGCGATCATTAAAACTGACGAAATAATGGCGGCATTTGTTGTCTGTGGTCCCCTCTTGAACCAGTTGGTAATTCAATAAATATACTGTACTAGCTGTGCCCCGCGGTTTCACCCGCGCTTAGTTTCTAAGAAATCCATAAAAGTTTCAACATCCTGTTTCACCCCCTTAGGGATTGAATTTCTAGAAATCCTTTCTTAGCGGATGCCTACGTCGTAACATCTACCTGGATGCCAAATTTCAGCTTGATCCGTCCAGTGGTTTGGGCTGTGCGTTGATAGCTGGCTATGTCACGTTTGAGTTTTATATATATAGATACTAGCGAAGTTAAGTTATAGTATTAGTAGCATGCTCTACTGGGGAAGTAAGAAGTTTAGTAAGAGGTAGTGTGGCGCTGCATACGTGCATGTAGCCGAATCACCACGATCGGGGAGACCCATCTCGCTTACATGACACAGAAACAGCTGTGCTGTCGCGTTTCGTGCGGTGTGTAAGTAGCCTGTAGCCCCTGAAAGTGGGAGAAGGAACGCATCTGTATAAACTCTATACGAGAGGTACGTCGTACCTCCCCCGGTAGTGCCGGCTTATTCGGCTACATGTATGCCACGTGGCACTACCTCTTACTAAAACAAAAAGGTAACAAAAATAATGTTCAATAATAATAAATAAAACTAAAATTTCCAACAGCTATGATATCTCTGAGTGAATTCGCCAAGATAACGACTAAGATAATCTCCTATGAAACACAAGAATCTATACATATAATAAATCTGTAGAAGGGTCAATTCTGTACATTGAAAATATTGAAAAAATAAATAGCAGGGGGTGTTACTGGATCGATACCAAACCCAAATATGCGATTAAAAAAAAATTTGTCTGTCTGTCTGTCTGTCTGTATGTTCAGGCATCACGTAACAACTAACGGTTCGATTTCGATGAAACTTGGTATAATTATACCTTATTATCCTGGGCATAAAATGGTATACTTTTTATCCTGGAAAAATACGTAGAAAAAAAATAAATCCATCCGACCGACCGACACACCGACATCCGCGCGGACGGAGTCGCGGAACTAACGGTTCGATTTCGATGAAACTTGGTAAAATTATACCTTGTTATCCTAAGAATAAAATGGGATAATTTTTATCCTGGAAAAATACGTAGAAAAAAAATAAATTCATCCACGCGAAGACCAACATCCGCGCGGACGGAGTCGCGGGCGGAAGCTAGTTATAAATAATAATGCAATATTTAGAATCTAAATGTAGAATTATAATTTTTAAATCTGTTTCACTTCTGAATTAGGTAACCCTGTAATAGTAGTTGTAAAAAAGGAAATAAATACTTAAATAAATAAATCTCTAATTTAATCGAAAAGAGATATCATGCAAGCCTTGTAACGATATATACAGAGCAACATGTTTCACAGCAAAAATGCCAGAAACTAAGCACGGCTTTAATACAACTTTTAGCAAAATTTTACAATATCAATAATAAAATTCGTTGATGAATGAAATAAATGAAATACTCATACACTAATACAATCAGATAAGCTTTCTTATGATTGTCTAGATATTTATGCCATGGGAGGGACAAACGAGCCGTTTGACGACTGCTCGTTTGCCATAACATCCGTACCAATATTAATGTACAAACATCCAAACATGTCAGTCACATGAAACTTACCTATAAGGTCCAGCATATGCATAACATAACATAACATTTTATTACACTTGAAAATAATAAATAATGAAGACAAATGCAGGAATTCCGCAAGGTTCGCATTACGTCCGTTGTTATATACATTATATTTTCTAACATCTTCCAGAGTCGATAATGTATTTCCACGAAGTTGTAATTTCGTTAAAGATCTTGTTTACGTTACAAGTTACGTCGGAGAGTTTCGGGTTCTTGGGATCCTTAATGCTTGTTATTTTACAAAACAACGTTACCTTTTGTGTTTTATTCATTTAGCTGTTTGTTTATATTTTCCAAGATTATTGACACTACTTAGAAGAGTATTTCAATTAGTGAGATAGGTAGATGTAAAGGTTAAGGCCGTCTGTCTGTTCGTATGTTACAGTCATTTTACTCGTAACCTATGGGTATGTTATGAGTCAGATTTGAAATGTACGTGTATTTTATGAACCGTTTCATAATAGTAAAAAAGGTAGGAGTAAAACACATGCAATTTCGCGATTAAAATCTAGGATCATATGCCTTAAGGCATAGGTTGGATAGGATCCTAAATGGTATGATGATATTTAAGAAAAAAAAATATTTTCAATGCAATTCAATTCATTTATTTGCATAAACGTGTCTTAAATAACGGATAGTCGTACATGGATTACATGATACAATGTTTTGCCTTTCCAATAGGCCTGCAAATATTAAAGATAGTAGGAAGTAAATCCATACAAATTATTTAGCATAGGCACATTATTAATATTACCAATTTAAGTAGATAAAATTAATCAAGAAACATGATGCTGATTCTTATTTAGATATTCGTTCCCAAAGTAGTAAAATAGACTATTTTTTCTCTGCTTACCCTACTAGGGACTTGACTTGTTGTATAAAGATGTGTTAATATAAAAAGGCCACGCCTAAAATAAGATTATAGATTCTATTGAAAAACTTCAAACGAAAATTGATTTTAGCACAACCGATTTCATGCTAGATATATGTCTGATCGGTCGATTTGGAAATCTATGGGGGAGGCCTATGTTCAGCAGTGGACGTCCTGTGACTGAGATGATGATGATGATGGTGACATGGGATTTTTTATTTTGATGGAAGCACTGCTTGTAATAAGAAAACATTGCTACAGTTTAAATCACTATTTTATTTGAAGTCGCTTAATATTTGCCTTTAATATAAACGCAAAGAGAGTTGCGGAGTAATAGTCTTCGCACTCGTAAAAAAAATAATTATACAATTTACGTCTTCCTCTGAAAATTGTTTCGATCGTAAACAATCGTGAAGAACAACATAAATTACTAAATTTCATTACAATAAAACTTTAACGGGTTTTATCGCGGTTTATTTCATTCAACAAGCCCGACATTTCAGCTTTAACATGGTCACGGGATGACTGGAGTACTTCATTCAGTTTCCTGTAATGTCATTATCAGCATCACAGTAATGTCAGCAAAAACATTTTCCATTCAGTATTCTGGTAATTAAATTTCGGGAATACTGACTTCATGTGGTTTACGCTTCGTACGGTGAGTTTATTTACCACGTCTTTGAGAATGATGATACATTTATATGATGAAAAATGGAAATGTTTTTTTTTAGGATAAAAAAAAATAATAGCGGCCATTCTACGGGACAGCCACGTAGGGCCCGAATATTTTTAGATCGTGTGTATGTAGATTTTTATGTAGTCTGCTTCAGTCTGAACGGCTGATTCGTCTTGATCACGCAAATTACACTGTATATGTTAAAATATGGCTGGAAATCTCTGAAGTTACTTTACTGAAGTTTGATATATTCATGAGTGGATGCAAGCACACTATTAATGTGCGTGCTTTAGATCACACGACTGAAGTTAAACTACATACACGAAACATAACTGACTATGAGAGAGAGAGAAAGAAGATGTGCGCGCGCATTTCTCTTTCTTGCTTCTGCAGTAATATAAGAAACGTAACTCTCACTTTTCTGTCTTCACTAACGTATATCTCCCTCTCAACTTCCGCTTTTCACGCCCGATCACACTTTTCGTAACGCTCTCGTCACGCTTTCATCAGCTTACTCCTTAAGCCAAGTGCTCGTAAATATGTTTTACTTAAATAAAAACCTGCCAAACTGGTCTTAAGAATATCTCATACTCAATTCCAAGCACAAGGAAATAGTACTTAAGCATAATCCCGTAACGCAAGTACGAGATTCCTTTTTGGCGAATAGTTTTCGTGCCCAAAAAGTAACATAAGTGCGCAATTTCACGACAAGTTCAGGAATAAGGGAGGAGGGTAGAATGGGGAGCATTCGGATTCCACCTCACTTCGTAGAGCCTCCCGTCTTATACGAAATTATAATAAAAGCCATTCTCTAGGCCTGAGTGTAGAGTTTATGTTAAGATACAGTTTGATAAACTTATTTTATCTACACTAATGTTGTAACATTCTACTAATGTTCTCAATACTTGACTTATAATAATTACTGTTATAGCTCAGACAACAAAAAACTCAATTTAAGCAATTTGACATGATGTTATAATATCCAAATCGATATCGTAAAATCCCATTATAACATTGTGTGAGAGCGAGAAAGAGAGAGAGAGTGGTGAGAGAGCCTTATGTCAAAATCCTTAACAGCGCGCGCTCGCTCCTGATTGGCCCTGCGCGCGCTGCAACATTGGTTAGATTTTAATGGCGGCCAGTTCGACCACACACGTACGCGTGAATTTAATGTTTCGAAATTTGATTAATTGATTAATTGCATTAGTGAATATAAAGAAGTGTATGCAACTGCATATAACACGGGCATTAAAACACTCGTGACTATTATGAAACTCGCGTTCGCTCGTTTCATAAAGACACTCGAGTTTTGATACCCTTCATTATACGACAGTTGCATAAACTACTATTATGGCACGACCGGGGAGGTGTCTCGCTTACACGATACCGGCGTACTTGTGCTGTCGCGTTTCGTGCGGTGTGTAAGTAGCCGGTGGCCATTGGAGGTGAGAGGAGATACGGGAGCAACGCATATGTATAACCTCTATGCGGATGTGTGTGGGCATAGTTAGTCATGAAAATGTCTCAGACTACTTATACTATAAAAAATATATGAGGATAGCTGCATATAAAGGTCACACAACACTAAAAACAACACTAACAAGCTAGAATAGCTATAGCTAATAAAAAAAATAAAATAAAGAATAGCTATATATTTTTCTTGTTTGTCTGTTGATCTGAACGATATAAAAGTACTTTTAACGACTAAATTTAGTTTATGCAATATCCGTAAAGGAAGTAGACGCTAGATGAAAACCAAATAAACTCGGTTTATACTGACTCTGTAGCCGTTTAATAACGTTTTCCGTCAATTTCGGCTGTTAAACTGTGTACATTGTTCGTTTTATTCGACTGCTATTAACACGTTGTAATAGGCTTGGTTAGGTATATACGTTCGTAAAGGTGAATAACAAATTACATATTTTGTTACTTAAAATTAAACATTTCCAGACCTTTTTATGCATCTAATTTCTCTCTTTTCATTGGCACAAAAGTTTTGACTTTTAAATGAGCCTATTTACAATTTATTCAATGTCAGTATTAATGTAAAGAAATCTTTTTGCAAATTTTGTTCATTTTATTCCACTTTAATTTACTTATTGCTGAATTCGTACCTACTGGCTTTATATGGATTGTAAATACTACGCTGGGTGTTTCAGATGATGGGGCAAACAAATAGTCAGAGTCATTTTCATGACTTAGCCCATAGATATCCGTATAAAGGTTAAAGGCCCTGGTGTTTTTCCGATATTTTCACTGCGTAAAAGGTTTCATCAAGGATTGATGTCGATGAAAGTTTTGGGTGATTAATAATAATTACAGAACTCTGAGGGTCCTTGAACTAAACTTTGATAATCTTAAATGGAACTCGAAGATGTAATCACCAGTTTGAGATAAATCGAGACGTGAAACATCGATTATTGTGAACGAACGTTTACATTGAAACGTTAGTGAAAGCAGAACCATTTCTCTCCAACACTAGTCAGCACAACTAACTGCTTTTCTGCTTGCTAATCTTTATAGTTTTTAGTATGAGCGATTCGGGGAAATAGTTTAATAAATGTAAAATGACGTTATAGAAAAGTCGACTTTTTATGTAATTTCTGCCTTTTTCTTTTACAAGGTAGGTATCATCGATATAGAAAATATTGTATACGTTTTGAAAATATTCGTTTACTAGCAGATGTATAATTTTTTTTTGGCAATAATAATAAGTTTTCCCTTACAGTGTCGCGTTTTTAAGAAATTAGTAAACATATTTTAATAATTCCAACACAAGATTTAATTGATGCATAACAAAAAATATCTGAATATTTATACATATCTACTTCTCTCGATATTTCCATAACTTTGGGATAGCGCGCTACTGCGTCCAACTGTCAATTCAAAAAAAATTACAACAAGTTATTTTTCAAATTGTGTTCCATTGTTGCTAGCAATATCGAAAATTGTCGCGTTTAAAAAAAGAACGTCCCGCCATTTTTCCAAGCGTTTACGGCCAGTGCTTTGAATAACGTTGACGCTTTCAATATTGTGACTATCGATCCCATTTGCCCCAGGCTCCTTTTATGGCGCTCCATCACAATAGCGTATCTGATTCTAATGCTTGTCTTATTTTACACCGCAAACTCTGTATTGTTTTTAAAAATAACGTTGCATTTTATTATGGACAAAAAAGTTATTAGATTCCAACCTACTTCGCGCTATAATTTTTTTATAGTATAAGGGGGCAAACGAGCAGTCAGAGACATTTTCATTACTGCTGACTCGACGCCCATAGACATCCGTATAGAGGTTATACAGCTGAGTTACCGTCCTTCTTCCTCCCACCTCCAGGGGCTAAAAGAATTCGAAATGGCCACGAAATATCATAGACATTTCATCAAATTTTGCTCAGGTTCATTCCATTTCATTTTATTAGATGCCCTTAATCATGATAAAAATAATCAGAGCCTGACACAGCAGATTTATTTAGTACCTTCCAGTACCTTGCCTCTTCATAAGCTAACAAGATTGCCGGCTAAAGCCCGCTGAGATATCTTTTTAAAATCCCTGGCTGTATATCAGTGTGCATTATGCTTCTCCATTCTTCAAAATCAAGATTCTTTTTCAATTTAAATAAAGAATTGGATTTGAAATTCGACGCAGCATATGTTTTCTTAAATAACATTGTATTTAGTGAGCGGTAGTGCCACACTGCAAGATTGCATGCCGCTGAATTGGCACGACCGGGGTGGCACCTCTCGCTTACACGAGACCGACGTAAAGTGACAGTTGTGCTGTCGTATTTCGTGCGGTGGTAAGTAGCCGGTAGGTCGTGGAAGTGGGAGGAGAAAGGAGAGCAGCGCATCTGTATTGTCTCTATGCGAATGTCTTTGGGCGTCGGTAGTCATGAAAATGGCCCCGACAGTTCGTTTGCCCCCTATACCATAAAAAATATCTATAGAGAAGTAGCTAACACGCAGGTTACAGTTTAGTTCAAAGCGGTGTGCAGTACCGCATTTTCGCAACTCTTTATTCCCTTATTCTCCTCCAATGGGTCGGAAATCCCACCGGATACAAATCAGGGGCACACGAGTAAACTTTCTCTCCTAAACACGGGGCCGGAACATCGCTAACTTTTTTGTAGTGTAAGGGGTCAAACGAGAAGCCGGAGCTATTTCCACGACTAGCGATTCCCATAGACATTCGCGGAGAGGAGAAAGGCTTCGACTACTCGTTTGCTCCTTATAAAAAAAAATAGAACAGTCGCTTTAAAGGAATAAAGAGCAAACCGGTGACGTTTGTTAAGAAAATATAAATTCCAGAATATTCCTTAAACAATTATCGGTGGTATTTTCCAATTTCGTGCCCCAGACCCCAGAAGTAATCCGTTTTCGTCGTATTATTGTGGCCTCAGATGATTCGGGGGCTGAAGTCGTAATAGTCCACCCTAATTCTCCGTTCGGTATTCAATCATTGTTATATTATGGATATCTTATAATACCATTCGAGTTTTTTAGGTTATCTTTAAGAGAAAAGTAGTTTTATATTAGACTAGCTGAGTTTCACCCGCGTAAATTTCGATATCGTGGAAAATCATCCCATGGCATCCCTTAGGAACATTTTTTCGGAATAAAAGCTATGTGTTAAACCAAGTTACCCTCTATGTGTGTGCCAAATTTCATGAAAATCGGTTCAGCAGTTTTTGCGTGAAGGAGTAACAAACAAACAATCAAACATACATACAAACTTTCGCATTTATTTTAATAAGATAGATATGGAAGGGCGGTCTCTTCTATCACAAGCAGCTTATTGCTTATAAGAAGATTCCAAAAACGACGTAATTTATTGTAAGCAAGTTACTGAAATAAAATATTTTGTATTATTTGTATATTATTAGACGAACGTACCTCCTACTTTACCTCCTGTTGGAGAGTCTAGATTTTTGTGCCCTCACAAACCTCAGGCTCATTGGCATTGCCATCCTCAACTACATATCCAAAGTAAGAGGTAGTGCCACACTGCATACATGTAGCGAAATTGCGCGGCGTAATCGGGGAGGTAACTCTCGCTTACTAGATACGGTAAAGTGACAGCTATTCTGTCGCCTTTCATATGGTGTGTACGTAGCCGACGGCCCATGGAGGCGGGAGGAGGAAGGAGAGCAATAAACCTGTATAACCTCTGTGTCTATGGGCGTAGTCATGAAAATTACCCGGAGTGCCCGTTTGGTATGCTAAGAAAAATGAACGCCGATCCTTCGAAAGTAGGGAAATGAGAGAGAGTACACATCGTTCATGCCGGTCCGATTTAGTCACAATGCCGCAATACTAACTATGTATACAGATAATAAAACAGTAAAATCCGTGTGTCTATACATTGAATATATTTACGAAAAACTAATTGGGGGCGTTGTTAATTTGTCTGTTTGTCCGGGATAATCTCCGAAACTACTGGACGGATTTGAATGAAACTTTTTGTAGTATTTAAGTACTAAGCCTGGTCAATATTAATATCATATACAAAAATACTTTTTACTGCGGTAAAATCGCTCATTCCTACGGGAAACCGGAATTTCGGTACACTGCAAGCAAACAATAACAAATCACTTTGATTATAATATTACTACGCTACGCGAACGAAGTTGCAGGCACCAGCTATATGTTGTAAAAGTATACGCACTACTTTCCTTTATAACTCCGTTTTAAATTTCCACACTTAATGAAAACTTCAACGTGATTAAAACCAAAACGAAACCACAACCCGGCTCTTTGAATATTTTGATTCAATCTGGTGACGAGACGAATTTGAATACTAAATTATAAATTTACATTTATAATTTTATTTGTTATTGCCTCAAGGACGTTTAGTACGAGGTAGTGTCAAACTGCCGTGCAGAAGAATTGGACCGGCACGACCGGGTAGGTAACTCTCGCTTACACGACACCGGCTTGTAGTGACATCTGTGCTGTCGCGTTTGATCGGTGTGTTAGTAGCCGATGATCATGGAGGGGTGATTCCTACACCCGCAAGGGCCACCGGATTCACCCACACCGCAAAAAGCACGACAGCCCAGCTGTCACTTTACGCCATGTAAGTGGGAGGTACCTCCCCGCTCTTCCGGCACCAACAATACAACGTGGCACCTCTGACTAATACTATAAAACGAATAAAGAAAAAAACACGCATAAAATAAAGGCTGAGAATCTTGTTTGTTTTGGTTCGAGCCGTCTTATCTACAGGAGGGTTCCAAAAATTCTATTTGTATTTCCCGAGGAGGGCTGTAAGCCATTTAACATTATTCCACCGGTTAGATCCAGGCTTACATACGAAATGCAGGATAATTGTACAGGGAATCCTACTCCGTTTTTTAAATGATGAAGAAAACTTTTTTTATATTAATCATCCATTATTGTAGGTGCTATATATAAAATGACGATATTAGAATTCTACTTGTCGGGTGACTGTCTAAAAGGGATA
>LUGF01050514.1:55573-69988 GCA_001625245.1 Calycopis cecrops
AATGCAGATCGGCATGCGCGGACCGTCCGTACGGACGGTCCGCGTGACACTAAAACCAGCCTAAGAAAAATAATTTAGAAACGCGCGACGGCCGACGATAAATTTAAAAACACCCTTGAAATGATGTTTATTTCCTTATTTTTAAGTATGGTCGGTGACCAAAAACTAACCCTGTATAGAGAGATTTCTCGTGTATATTATTATATTAGTTACCATACTTACCCGAAACGGCTTGACCGATTCTCATATATACATATTGGGTAGGTCGGAGGATCGGCCAACGTCTATTATCATCTCGATGTTTCCACGGGATCGAAACTTACGAGGGTGTAGCCGCGGGACATAACTAGTAAATATCTAAAAAACTCAGATTTTTTTACAAATTCTATTAACATTCCTCAGCCGGAAAGTTGGCGGTGTAACCCGTGCCTTGGAGATACGTCAGTCTTCCACCTGATTTTTGTGAGCGATGTGATATGAATATGTACACATTTGCTTTTAGCCGTGGCTATGTTTGCTTTTTAATTTTTTTTTAACCAAAAGTGTCCTATGTCTCGTCAACGGTTTGAACTGAAAGTTGAGTTGAAGTTTGAGTTGAACTGGCACTTTTAGAAACGCCAGTAAACTGCAATAATGTGCGAGACGAAATACCTGCCCTTGTAGAAATACGTGGACCCGCATCAAGAGGCCATTGTTCAATGTCGCATTGTTTCAGGACCTCGCCGAGAAATGTTCTAGCAACATTTTCATTAGGGTACCACGGTAAATATATTATTTACGCACCGCGGTTTTACTCGTATAAGTTTATATGTCTAAAATATCGGAGTAAAAATGTGTAATATATACTTTTAAACCTGTTATCAGACCTACTCAATAGAATACACAGAAAATGTGTATATTATAAGGGGGCAAATGAGCAGTCGGAGCAATTTTCCGTACTACCGACGCGCTTAGACATCCGCGTAGAGGCCATACAGATGCGCTGCCCTCCTTTCTCCTCCCACCTCCATGGGCCACCGGCTTACACACCTCACGAAACGCGACAGCACCGCTGTCACTTTACTACGGTCTCGTATAAGCAAGAGGTACCCGGTAGTGCCGGCCCAATACCGCTAACGCATGTAGCCGAATTGCACGCATGTTTAGTTATAACTAATAGTACCTACTATTATTTACCTATATCATAAACACCTGAATCTAGTAAAAGTAATAATCGACCTTCATAAAAATGCCCAACAATTCTAATTTTTACTTCGGACCTCTGTACTTACCTCTCAGATACTCTGTTAAATAATCGTGTTTTCTATTTCATACATTCGCACCAATTCGCCACAACTCCCCGCATTATTTTGTAAAGGCTTTATTAAATATCCGATGGTATTGAAGTAACTGAAATACGGTTTCCGAAGACCCAAAGAAGCACAATAATTCAAGAAAGGCGCTGTAGCCTTTCTTGAATTATTGTGCTTTTGTTTATATTTAAGATTGTTTTGTCTTTTCTTAATTATCGCTGCCGATTACAAGTTTAAATTATATGTTAAATTTCGTACACAATAGAGTATTGTAGTGGAAAACATGATCAAAGTTTATTTAATATTAGCTGCGCCCCGCGGTTTCACCCGCGTAAATTTCGATCCCGTGGAAAATAGAAAATCATTCCGTGGCATCCCATAGGAACAATTTTTCGAGATAAAAACTATTCTATGTGTTAATCCGAGTTACCTTCTATGTGTATGCTAAATTTCGTGAAAATCGGTTCACCAGTTTTTGCGTGAAGGAGTAACAAACAAACAAATATACGAACTTTTCATTTATTATATTAAGGATAGTAGGAAGTAGGATTAGCTTTTACCCGCTTCGCTCGCGTCCGTTTTTTTTTTAATAATAAGTATCCCATATCCTATGTCCTTTTTAACACCTATATAGCTATGTGGACAGTTTCCTGATCGGTTAAGTAGTTTTGACGTGAACGCTTAACAAACAAACTTACATTGACATTTATAATATAAGTAGAGATCACAACCCCAAGCTGGGTTCCTATAAAGCTAGCCACTACCGAAATTTCAGTCCCACAGTGTACCATCTCCATGGCGAACAAAAACCATTATCACGTACAAAACGCGTAAAAACGAAACGGAGCGTAATGAGGCGTTTCGCTTCGTTAAGGCTTTCATATAACCTCATATGTATGTATGAAGTGCATTTTCATACAAACCCCATTCACGGATGACGTCATTTGGATCGAGCTGCAGGATAATGTTTGCGGCTACGCGACTTACATATTAAGCACTCTGTACCAACTTGAATATTAACATCCGAATTCACTTAAGATCCTCTTGAGCTTAAAATTAGCTTATATAGCTTATTTAAAATTCTTCATCTTGGTTGCCAAAGACTATATAATGTCTCTACTAATATTATACATGTAACCGAAATGTTATACTAATAGCTAGCTCGGCTTCGCAAGGTTGTTTTACAAAAAAATAAAAATGTATAAATGCTTAACACTTTTAACAAACAATAAACTGTTTGGTTCGTTTCAGATGAATACGGTTACAAACACTGTGACACGACAGTTCATTTGATTAGATCATATTACGTCGACTGTTTTTTCAAAATTTCAGGATATCAAACTTAATATAAGTTTAAGACTATACCAATCCAATCGGATTCCTGTGATCTCATTACGAATTTCCGACCTCAAAATTTTACCCCGATTAGAATCCTCTACAATGCAGTTTACTTTTTTTAATAGAATAATGTGCAAACGAGCAGTCGGAGCCATTCTTATGACTTTCGACGCCAATAAACACCCGCATAGAGGTATATTATACGTTTCTATAAAAACGAGCTAGCATAATAATACACACAACCTCATATTATATCGGATTAATACTAAATTAGTCCTTCGAGATCAGCGGCTCAAGCTCGTAATTATCTAATGATTGTGTCGATTCTCCGGGGATGAGCAGCGATCGGCCCGACACGGGACCGCAGACTATGCATAACCCAAACCCCGGCTGACCTCTGCAGCACAAAGGAAGCGACGCTGTGCAATAATTCAAAAGCACTCGGTTCCGTTAGAGCGGTTTGATTGCTTCCTATTAATTCGCTCTAAGAGCCCGTGGATGCTGGAACTTCCACGTTTTATGTGAGCTGAATGCTTCCGCTTCTAGCACAGGTTAAAGTACACACGCTTGTCAAACATTTTAAATATAGTTGAAAATACGTTATAGAAGTATTTTTTATAGTTCGTTCTAAAATAATATTTTTCATTTACCTGTTTTTTTAAGAAGAAAACAGTCACTGTAGCTCATAGTTTAGTTTGTATGCCATTCTGTAATGTCACATTACATTGCGACATTCACATTATACATGTCACTATTAACACACCAGATCCCTTGCAGAGGAAATTGTATAATTGCAAGATTTCAATAAACATTTTTCGCCGCTTGTTTTCATTTCACATTCTTTTAAATCAAAACTACAAAATACGCACAAAATAACGTTATTTTCCAGAGCAGAGTTATTATTGAACTAGTATAGAAATAGAACTTTTATAATATCTGCCACTACAATACTCTATTGTGTTTAAAATCTAACCTATAACTTGAGCTTGTAATCGACAGCGATAATTAAGAAAAGACAAAACAATCTTGAACATAAACAAAAGCACAATAATTCAAGAAAGGCTCTATATTTGGGTCTTCGGAAACCGTATTTCAGTTACTTTAATACCATCGGATATTTAATAAAGCCTTTACAAAATAATGCGGGGTGTTCTGGCGAATTGGAGCGAATGTAAAAATACGAACCTTAATTTTTATAACAGTTGTTAGGCATTTTTATTAAAATCGATCAACATTTTCGCTAGATTTAAGTGTTTAGGATTAAATAAATTACTACTATTAAAAGTAAATGTTAATATTTTTACATTCATTAGTTTATAGAGTCTAGGGGGGCAAATGAGCAGTCAGGTACCTCCTAATGACTAGCAATACTCATTGACTGCTGCACGATTGTTATTGTTACATACCTATACAGGCCAAGTGGAAGCAGGACAAGTTTTTTTTTTACGATATAGGAGCGCAAACGAGCAGCCGGAGCCATTTTCATGACTCGGTAGTCATCCGCGCCCACAAGCATTCGCATAGAGGCTATACAGATGCGCTGCCCTCCTTTCTTCTCCCACCTCCATGGGCCACCATACGAAACGCGACAGCACACAGCTGTCACTTTACGCCAGTCTCGTGTAAGCGAAAGGTACCTCCCTGGTCGTGCCGGCCCAATTCGACTGCATGCAAGCATGCAGTGTGGCACTACCTCTTACCAAACAAGTCTGACAGATCAGAGTTGACACCTGATGCCAAAGCCTAAGCATCTTTACTGGTAATCCATAGCTACGATGATATGCTTGTAGCTGTCACTGAGTCATGGTCGTAATGTCAACTCCCTCTCTCTCTTGACGTCTGTACCTAACCATAGACATCAACTATGGTATGAGTATTCAGTGTACAGTCTATGACTGAACATAGACAAGACATACCGTGTTGCCTTTCTTCCCTCTTCGTCTCTAATGAGTCACCGGAAACTCACACACCCTACGAAATTAGCTGCCACTTTGCGGTGTCATCATGTGAGTAAGAGGTACCTCTCGGACCTTGGCAACTGTAAAGCATTACTACTTATTGCAATAACTTATACATTAAAATCTCGAGATACGGTGTTCAGACTCATAAAACTCTGGGTATTCAGTCTAAACAGATTCCAAAATATATTCCACGAAAGTAGGTCAGCGCATCTGTATAGCATCTACGCGGATGTCTATGGGCGTCGATAGACATGAAAATGGCTCCGACTGTTCATTTGTCCCCTTATAATATACATATTTTCTGTGTATTATATTGAGTAACTGTGATAACAGGTTCCAAAGTATGTATTCCAACTTTTACCGATATTTTAGACATATAAGCGTATACGAGTAAAACCGCGGTGCGTAAATAATATGTTTATCGTGGTACCCTAATGAAAATGTTGCTAGAACATTCTCGGCCGCAGCGAGGTCCTGAAACAATGCGACATTGAACAATGGCCTCTTGATGCGGGTCCACGTATTTCTACAAGGACAGGTATTTCGTCTCGTACATTATTGCAGTTTCCTGTCGTTTCTAAAAGAACGTGGTCGGTTGAATGTAGATTCTTACACGATTGCGTTAAGCAGGCTAAGTTTTCAACCGTATGTGTATACGTTTGTACATTTCTATGTTCCCTGAATGGTTTGATGTACGGTGAGGTATAATGTGTTTAATTAGTCTTGATATGGAGTAGATTAAAATCTATCTTATAAAGTCTGTCGCGATAAACGTTGTCAAGTCGTTATTAGGAAACGTGTTGCCATAGTAACGTGTAATGTTTAAGCGAATTGTCAATTCGTTACTTTACCCTACAATTATAGTGTATTTCAAGTCGAGATACCGACTGCAGCATTTTATAAATTAATAAATTATAGCCTAAATATTACCGAAGACTAATAGCTGGATAACAAAAAAGTTTCATTAAAATCCGTCTAGTAGTTTATGCGTGAATGGCACATAACAGACAATTCTTTTTCAGTTTTAATATAATATGTGTTAGACAATAGATTTTGTAGTTTAACTTATACTTAGCTCATCTGTGCTACGTACGTGAAATCGAATAAAAAATATCCCATTTTTAGTCAATATAGCACCAAATATGAAGTAGGTATATCACATAGGTATATCAAAATAACCTTTTACTAGCAAACAGCATCGCTTGAAAATATGCCGATTCCTTATTTGCCCCCTACATAATTAAACAAAAAAATATCGTAATTGACAAGGGCAAGCCACTGTAAATATTATTGTCGTGTTCATATTGATCTGCCAAATCTCAAATGCAAGCAGGAACGACCAACTTCTTATTCACAACAGCATTCTAAGAACTAAGTCACGTTACACACTTATTGAATCCCTTAACTTAACGCAAATTTAACTGTCTGCGCCTGCGAATTCCAATTGTCTGGTCCTAAGTACACTAATAAATAACTTCCCTACGGGGACAGCTGGTTCTCACTCGGGACCGACCGACGTACGGTGTGACCCCGATTTTTCACCTTCCACCCAAAGGTCGATCTGTTTTATCAGTATACCACTTTACCAATTTACCTTTCGACTATATAAATAAAACTAGCTGACCCGGCCACCCCGAAGCTGTAGCTAAAAATAAAGGATATATTCAAAGCGATACTAACTTATATATCTATACGAGATTAAATTAAAATGAGTCTTGTACTTTTAGGAAATAGCCCGGAAAGTCATCGTTACACGAGGTATTTCTTATTTCTCTTACTAAACTACTAAACTATCCAGGTTTAGTCGACGTCATCTAACACACACAAATTAAAACGAATGTATAGCTTTATATTCAACACAAAATCATTAAAAAAGTTACTATATTAGGGTAAACTGACAGCTGTGCTGTCGTGTTTTGTGCGGTGTGTAAGTAGCCGGTGGCCCATGGAAGTGGAAGGAGAAAAAAAAATATAATTTTGTCGGTGTATAAAAGAATACTAAGCTACTTAGTTCAGTGTGTCAGTGTCTTATATATTAAGTTCCTTCAAGTAGTTCAGGCTGTACATACGCGCAAAACATTACACTGTTTCTATAATCTTTATATACCTACATATTTCTTATGTACGTGTATAATGTCACTGAACTCCTAAACGACCAAAATTGGTCATTTTGGTGACAATTGTGTGCGTAGGGTATTTGAGAATGGTTTATGGCAGATGGCGCTGCAGTAGGTATCTCGAATACATAATATTGTAGGGAAAAGTGACGGGTTGAAAATCGGCCACATTGTTACATGCTACCAGGACAACATAAACGTAAGATTCTTTAGAAATGTCAGTAAACTGCAATCAAGTATAGTGTGAGACGTACACACAAACACGCACAAAAGCCTCAAAAAGTACTCTAATTTTGACGCAGAGTGAAACCAACTTACAACACGAATAAGCATAGCATAGTCCTTTAGCATCAAAATGTGTCAAACGTCATAAGAAAGATTGAAACCAACTTACAACAAGAATAAACATAGTCCTTTAGCATCAAAATGTGTCAAACGTCTTATGAAAGATTGAAACCAACTTACAACACGAATAAACATAGTCCTTTAGCATCAAAATATGTCAAACGTCTAATGAAAGATTGAAACCAACTTACAACACGAATAAACATAGTCCTTTAGCATCAAAATATGTCAAACATCTTATGAAAGATTGAAACCAACTTACAACACGAATAAACATAGTCCTTTAGCATCAAAATGTGTCAAACGTCTTACGAAAGATTGAAACCAACTTACAACACGAATAAACATAGTCCTTTAGCATCAAAATGTGTCAAACGTCTTATGAAAGATTGAAACCAACTTACAACACGAATAAGCATAGTCCTTTAGCATCAAAATGTGCCAAACGCCTTATGAAAAATTGAAACCAATTTACAACACTAATAAGCATAGTCCTTTTGCATCAAAATGTGTCAAACGTCTTATGAAAGATTGAAACCAACTTACAACCCGAATAAACATAGTCCTTTAGCATCAAAATGTGTCAAACGTCTTATGAAAGATTGAAACCAACTTACAACACGAATAAACATAGTCCTTTGGCATCAAAATGTGTCAAAAGTCTTATACAAGATTGAAACCAACTTACAACACGAATAAACATAGTCCTTTAGCATCAAAATGTGTCAAACGTCCTATGAAAGATTGAAACCAACTTACAACACGAATAAACATAGTCCTTTGGCATCAAAATGTGTCAAACATCTTATGAAAGATTGAAACCAACTTACAACACGAATAAACATAGTCCTTTAGCATCAAAATGTGTCAAACGTCTTATGAAAGATTGCTTAAATGTATTCAAAATTGACGATAAGGTCATTAAAGAAGTTGGCCCAACGGCGGAGTTGGCAAACTTTGAACACCTGATTTAATATTCTTAGGCATGCACGCTTGAGACGTCTCCGTCAGCAAGATATCGATTTGTACAAAGTTTCCAATTGTAACTCTATGTCTATTGTTAGGAGTTTTATTGTAATACCAGCTATAGGTAGAGGTGGTGCCATGCTGCATAGGAGGTAGTGTCATGCATGGCGCATGAAACTACATCCTCCTATGCAACGAATTGGGCCGGCACGACCGGGGAAGTACCTTTCGCTCAATTGATACCGGTGTAAAGTTTCGTTTCGCTGTCGCAGGAAAATAGTGTCAGTTAGTCATGCGGATATGCACGGGCTGAATTGTCATCTAAAGGCTCCGGCTGCTCGTTTGCTTATGCTATAAAAAAATATATACCGTTGCAAAGCCTCCAACAGCTATTACATATCTACATTCGTGGACTCATGAACAACTATACTAAATATTATCACATTATCAAATGCTTAATTTACAATTCTATAAAGGTTATACAAACATTCCAATTCAGCGTAGCATCAACGTAATGCCTTTTGTTGTTAGATACTTTACGGGTTTAAATTATGAAATATTTACTAAAGGTACTACCGAAAAGCTATACCTTTGATCGACGTTGCGGCTGGGTTACACTAGTCGTGGTCTAAAGCGGAGTGATGACAGCCGATCATTGATGACTGAACCGAATGATGCGATTAATTCCTGTAAAGTGACTACAAAAACAAACGCGAAAGTCTAACAAGTACCTATTAACGAAATGCTTATCTATTTTTCTTTCTCTCTCTCAATCTTTTCCTCCTGTATGAAATTACTAGCTGCGCCCCGCGGTTTCTTCACCCGCGTTAATTTCGTTCCCGAGGAAAATATAAAATCACCCCATCGCATCTCATAGAAACATTTTTTCGGGATAAAAACTATCTTGTGTTAATCCAAGTTACTCCCTATGTGTGTGCCAAATTTCACTAAAATCGGTTCTGTAGTTTTTGGATGAAAGAGTAACAAACAAACGAACATACAAACCTTCGCATTTATCATGTTAGTAGGATACCAAAATAATCACTTAATATATTAAATAATTAGGAATTCAACTTCTAGGCATATCAAAAGGGTTCATAAGTATTATACAACCAAAGGTGTATGTACAATTTCCCCACAATCTCCCCGTACTAATCAAAGTTTAGCAAACAATAAGACTTACGATATTAAAGCAGTTCGAACCAATGTTGTAATTATTAAATATCCGAGGCGTACTTCTCCGATCGTATGAACTATATGTAGCAATAACAGATTAGTAGTGCCAGTGCGAATTGGGCCGGCACGACCGTGGAGGTACCTCTCGCTAAAACGTCACGTGCGTAATATGACTGCTGTACTGTCGCATTTCGTACAGTGTGTGAGTAACCGGTGGCCCATGTGAAAATGGCTCCTACATCTTGTTTGACTTAAACTCAAAAAAACACTCTCTTAAATATAACACGATAAATATTGTTCATCTGTGACGTCATTGATGAAACTGGACACAAAAAAACTCATCAATCTACACTGACACCGCTTATTTAATCCAAAAGAATGACAAAGCAGTTAAAATGTGGCTGCTGTTTTTTATGGAAACGACAAATCGGAGCTATTTGGAGTCGCCAACGCCCAATGACATCCTCATACGTAAAATCATTGCTCTCCTTCACCCCAATGTGCCACCGGCTAGTCTCAAACCACCAGAAACATGACAGAAGAGTCATCACTGATCCTATAATAAATATTTTCAATTATTTATGTCGTTACTTTGATGTGAAATACAATTCTAATAAAGTGAACCATCAAGATTAAGATTCTTTTAACGGACTCTATCGCGTTTGATATAAATATCCATTTGTAGAATATGATAGAATCTCCGCAATTAACGAGTCTCTCTGATATAAATCATCATTATCAACTTCACCAGCCTAATGCGGTCCACTGCTGAACATTGGGGTCTGCTTTTAGAATGGAGACCGCGTACCAGCAAACGTAATATTACCGCCTCTTAACTAGCTGGAGCTACACACACAAAGCTGTTCGAAAGTGGGGAAGAATAGCCAAAGTACGAGGCCAGTGGCTGGCCAACGGAGAGGCCTATGTCCAATAATAAAGTGAATATTTAATCAAAAATGTTGATTACATTTTGAAATTCAACAAATTAATAATTAAATATTATCTATTTAACGCACGCAAACATTTCACTGTGTAATCAGTCACCTGTTATATCACATTAATTATAAAATTAATTATAGGATGTTCGATATTAATTAAATAGCGATAATATAATAACGTGTACAATTTTGAGAGTTTATTATATATACTATCATTATTATTATTATTATTAAAAGTTAAGGTACACTGGAAAACATACATGATAAACTCAATATTATAACAAAAATTTACAAAACTGTGTATTGAATAACCATTGTGGATTTTTTTCTAGTAATCCTGCTACAGAAAGATATGCATACCTACTGAAAACAATGTTAGTGTGTACATGAAATTCTTAATCTAAATATTTTATTATTGAATTCGATAAATGGTTATATAGTTTAGTGTTATCGTTGTCAGAATAATCTGAGTTTTTACCGGCAACAAAAATATTTAGTAGGTTTATAAACTTGGAATTTATTCAACAGATATCGATCAACAACATAATAATTATATTTTATTATGTCATCCAATAATAACCAGAACAAAAATCAGTTATTATTATTTAAGAAACTGCTGTTTCGTGACGTTAGCTATTTCAAATTCAAGGGAATTAATTTTTTTGGAATACAAAAAAGATTTTGTTTATCTATATTGTAATCTATATTTGAGTTATTTATAATATACCAATTGGTAGACAAAAATCCTTTTTCTATATTCCCGCAAAGGTCCCGGTAGCTCACCGGGCGGGACCTTTGGATAACTACCGTTGCCCATTGACATATGCATAATCGTTATGAAGATAGCTTGCGTCTTGCAAAGCATGGCACTACCTCTTATTAACCTAAGTAGGTCATACCAGGAAAACAAACTTTTTTTTAAAGTATAAAAGGGAATAGTGGTTTACTAGTTCTTTTTATGGCCTGACCTTCTTCCTTCCTCCATGGGCCATCGCCTACTTACACACCTCACGAAACGCGACAGCTATAACTTTACACCAGTATCATGGAGGTATCTCCCCGGTATTGCCGGCCAATTCGACTGCATGTATGCCGCGTGACACTACCTTTTACTAAAACTCACATGATAAATCAAAGTAAAAAATCTCATAATAAAGGCTTATCTTTGTAATCGCTACTATATCGCTGAGAAGGCAGTTAAGTTCAACAATATAAGATTACTGAGCGACGTAAGTGGTATTAGAGCGAGATCTCGGGAGCTATTTCGTTAGCTGATACTGTATCAATATTGTTAGAGACACAAGGGATTAAAATTAATCTTAAGCTTCTTTAGTAGACAAAGTCGAATGAAGGTCTTAGTTTTCGTGTGTAAATTACCTTATTTATAAATTTTTCTTATCGCAATGAGACCGATTATCATGACATTCTGTGTGCATAGTAGGTCTGAGAATCAATTCTCTTTTCATCTCGATATTTCCACGGGAACCAAACATACGCGGGTGAAACCGCGGAGCGCTGCTAGTGTTTTATATAATTATCTGGTTGGTGTGATCGGGAGTGTAAAAGGTTATTGATGCTTTTTAAGATAATATGAAACAGACATTAATCTTAAATATATTTTGATGATATGAGTAGTGAATAACAAGATACTGTCAGTCATCAATGTGAGTTAGAATTTTTATAATGTGTTTACTATTAAAGTGACGAAAGTAGTTATAATTTAAAAAAAAATTTTTTGTATAAAATGTATAAAAATCCCCACACATTATCAGTATACTTGAAGTCATTTTAACATTGGAAAGTCTAATTTTATAACACAAAATGTAAAATTTCATTGTAATAATTAAAAATTGCAAATGGTAAATACTTCATGAAAAATTATTAGCGCGCCCCTTCTTCGTAAACTTCAACTGGGTCAAATTTACACATCCATCCGCGGAATCCGCTTAGGGGACAAAGCCTTTTGCTTAAGATATTAATTTTAAGATACCTACTTTATAATCATACATTCAGAAGATTACACGTGGAAGATTTTAGTTAAAACCCGAAATTCTATGCGGCGTAATTTAATTTTGAAACGTGACATATTTTCCAGGCGATGCAAACGAAACGGTAGAATCATATATATGGAGGCCCATGGAGGTGGGAGGAGGAAGGAGGGCAACGCATCTGTTTATGCGGATGTCTATGGGCATCGGTAGTCAAAAAAATGATGCCAACTGTTCGTTTGCCCCCCTATATCATAAAAAATTATATGTAGGTACATATAGTGCCAATGATATAAATTATATAATTGTTGGTCGATTTACCTAAGTTTCTATATTCTTTTCTTCAGTTTTATTCCCTATTTCACCCCTTTAGTGATACAATTTGTAACTTTCTTTCTTTGCAGAAGTTAAGATCACAAAATTGCTCAATTACCATATATCAGCTGAGTTCAATAGTTTCGGGTGTTTTGAACAGTCAGTCAGTCAGTCAGTCAGTCAGTCAGTCAGTCAGTCAGTCAGTCAGTCAGTCAGTCAGGTCAAAATATTTTACTTTTATCATCAGCATCGGCTCACTGCTGGAGATAGGCCTCAATGAACACCAAGACGATCGATCTCTCTCTCACTCTGTCTCTCTCTCTCTCACTCGCACCTGGTGAATGGTCGACTGCTGTGCTGTGCTGGTCATCTCACACTCCCCGCAGGGGGAGTCGAGGCTGCAGTTCCGGGGCTATAAGCCCCCTACCTGCGGCGGCGGGGTCTCACCCCGTAAATACGGGGCGGTCTTCAATGCCACTTTCTTGTGGTCTTAGGCGTCAATTTTTGTATATGTTATCCGGCTCACTTGTTTTATTATTAATAGTAGCGTACACTATATATATTCTATATACAGTGGTCCCTCCGACAGACTTTCCGCCGACGCGGTCCGGGCGGTCGGCCCCTACCAGGTGGGATCGCCGGTTGACCCGGCGAAGGCCCGGCAGGGGGTCGCCAGCGACCAGGGAGCGCAATCGGGTTCCAGGCTGTCGGGGAGGACCTCACTGCTTACTCATACTACGTATTATTAAAAGGCCCCAGGGCGGAGGGGAACCCCACGACCGGGGCTTGGAACGATAGGATGGGTAGCAGGGGAGCGAGGTGGGAGTTGGCGAGCGAAGAGAAAAATTTTCCGACGGCGATTCCGACCGATGGAGGCGGCAGGGTCCTGGACGTAAATTGCCCGAGGGTCCGGACCGTGGACCTTGAGGTCCCGCGGCCGGGGGGCAATCGAGGAGGCAGAGTTGTAAGGAGACAGAGTGAATTACCTAGTGTTGAGAGGCGGCACAAACACATGGTGGGAGGCGGCAAAAGTTGGAGCTGCGTAAGCTGCTGGTGACATGCAGTTGCTAAGGGGGCGACAGAAGACAGGGCGTAGCCCTTCCACCTGTGCGAAGCACCGGCAAGGGTGCAGGCGGCGGTGTTGAGTGTTCGCCGGTGGCGCGTACTGGGCCTCGAGAGACCGTAGTGCGCGTCGGGCGTTGGGGGATGCAATTGACGGCGTCTGGATCCAAAGGTGAGAGTAGAAAGAATGGAGGCTGGAATTTGTACCTTATCAGGTGGCCGCGAGTGCTGCATCGCGCGGGAACGCGTGGCGATCGGGAGGTCTCCTGTGGTAGGGGGCAAGCTGTCGAAGGGTGTCGTGGTGAGAGTTGTCGGCCTTGTCGAACATGCGCCTGGCCAGGCCGGCAACGAAGACGTCCAAACTTTCGACCCGCAGGTCGCGGGCGAGCACGTCGTTCCTGACGTAACGCGACGCGGCGGCCACTATGCGCAGCGCCTTTGACTGCATAGCTATAAGGCGGCGCTTGGTGGTGGCGGCGGGCAGGTGGAACCATGCCGGGGCCGCGTACGTCAGGCGCGTACGGATGTAAAGCTTGTATATAAGCAATCTTACCTGAATCGGGAGATGCTCGGTCATGATTGGGCGCAGCTGAACCAGAGCCGCGTGTGCCTGGCCCACGATAGCGCGGACGTGAGGCTTCATGGTCAGGTTGGCGTCCAATGTGACCCCCAGGTACTTAGCCGTGGTGGACCACGGAATGTCCTCGTCCTTCAACTTCAGCGCAGGAAGCTGTGCTCGACTGCGCTTATTGAACACGATCGCCTGCGACTTCTTGGCGTTTATAGCCAGACGCCAGCTGTCGAGCCAGGCCGGCAGGAGATCGAGAGTGCGCTGGAGTTTGATGGCGGCGTGGTTCGCGTTGAGGGATGTGGCCAGATACGCGGTGTCGTCCGCGTACAAGGCAGCTGTCGTGCCC
>LUGF01050514.1:104061-126187 GCA_001625245.1 Calycopis cecrops
CGACAGCACAGCTGTCACTTTACGCCGGTCTCTTGTAAGGGATCAGTGTGACAGGATGAGCATGGATGAAATATGGTACCTGTTAGCTTACCGTCGTGAAGATATGGATCTTAGGCGTCGGATGTCAACTCCGGTGTGTCACCCGTGTACTACGTCTACTATAGGATATTAATGTAAACAAATATTAATTTCTAGAATCACTGTGATTGTCATGAATTAACCAATTTTATAGAACGTTTCGTTCTATAAACTACCATATATCTATACTTTTCAGTTACTTTTTTACCAAATTCTTTGCCTCGTTGCTATAAAAAATAACAACTAGTAACAATTACCTGTATTTAGTACCACACGTGTTGACATACACGCAATTTAATGGCGCTACTAGTTGGCGTAACTCTAATTTCGTGTACCACGTAGCATGATATAGACGTGAACTCACTATTTTTTCCTGTTATAACTAAGCTAAAGAAGTACTTCAAAAAACAAGTTCTAACTTAGAACTTTTGACCAATACCAAGGAATAATATAATAAAGCAAAATTAGGGTGTGATTCGAACTTAAGACTTAACAGGCATAACATGAAAGGTTACGTTAAAAATTGAAGCTATCTAAGCTTAAATTGATATTAAAATATGAGCACTGGATCCTAGACTAGAAATATAACATACCCCAAGAGTCTATTACATATTATGTATTCCTTAAATATAGTCTAACACTTCAAACGAAGCTCGAAAGAGCGACCAGTTAGCTCCTCTAGTGTAAATATTTACACTACATCTGTTAAATACGTTAGTAATGACACAAGATTTAAGTAATGAGGCTCTGGGGATGCGACGTCCTGTGAGATACGGTTTATTTCTAGTCCAGGAGCTGGTGTTCATTTTAGGGCATAAATAAATTTCACCAAAAATAACTATGATGTAAACTCGACCACTTGCCCACCTTGCTTGCATATATGATCATTCGATATTAATCTAAGCAATAAGAAATTGGTAAAGGAGACGATTGTGAGATACAGAATATTTCTAGTGCAAGAGCTAGTGTTAATTTTTTAGCTTTACCAGTTGCCTACCCCTGATACTGTGGTGATTCGATATTAAAACAGTATACTTGTAGTCCAAGAGCTAGTGTTCGTTATTAGTGCGCTAATACTTGACCAGTTGCCCACCCCTGATACTGTGGCGATTCGATATTAAAACGCGAGATGAATGTTTACTACGTTGACAACGGTAGTGGCGGAGCGTACAGGTGGTAATGTGGGGCGCGGCGCCGTATCGAGCGGCGCCGAGGCGCGCGCAAGCCTCAGTGCGAGGCACGGAGAACCCTCGGCCGGCCGCGTTCAGTGTTAAATGCGCCCTACCGCCACGCAGCGGCCGCGAGGCGGTCATCCCGCCACCGCCTCCTCCTCTACCCAGGTGCCCCCTCCAGTGGTAAACAACTAACCATGTGCCAGTGTTGTGAAGTGATCCACTAATTGGCCCACGTGATGCGTGTTAATTATATAATATGGGTTTGCTGGCTGGTGTGACGGAGTCATTAATTATTAAAAAAGGAAAAAAAAAAGAATCCTTTATTTTGTGGATTCGATTTAACTTGGTTAATGTTTCATTGATGATTTATGTGTGGTTCGTAGCATCTGTGTAGATGAGCTACGACATCCGTAGCCGCTACGAGCTATGGGTTATTGTACGTTAATAATCCCCTTTCCGAAAAATATTTTCATGTAATTATATGTCAAAGGGTTCTACTCTTAAGTACTCCTAAAACATGTACATATCCCTTTTTCCTATTGGATGACTTACTTGGCGAGATTGGTACTCTTAGGCCTCTGGGATCTACAGTAATATTCAAAAGACTGTGGGAGGCTAAAAGTGTATTGATACTAAGCATTTAAGTAAAACATATAGATATTATATATACGAAAGATATACTATAAAATACTACTTATTAAATAAATACAAAATATCCTATATACTCTACCGCGTTGGTAGGAGCATTCACTAGAGCTAGGAAGATAATGTACAAAGTTGATAATCAAACAGAATTAAAATTTACAAATGTATAATTTTATCCTGCTGTCAGCTTAAAAGATTCAGTGAAAGATGGCGGAGATAAACCAACAGACAGAAGGGAAAAGTGAGATTACGTCGCAACATCGCACTTAAAAACCAGAAGTTATATGTAAAGCAATGTAGAGTTCGAAAAAAATGTGTATGGTGACTCAACGAAAGTTATTAAGCTTTGTAATTTGTTTGTAACGATTAGGTAATTTATATAAATAACTCAACATCAGCTTCTATTGTATAACTTAGTACCAGTCTACCTTTCTTATATTACTCAATGACAAGTTTTTTAATAATTGAATGTAGAGAAAACGAATCGCTGAATGTAGAGAAAACGAATCGCTGAATGTAGAGAAAACGCATCCTTTTGATGAACATCAAAAATTCAATCATCAATAGATATTCGCATAATTATTATGCAGACGATTCTCCAATTTCCCTTGCAATAGATGTCGAGGGAATCGCAAATATCATAGTTGTCACTTTGCGGTGGTATCGTCTGAGATACAACAACACCGTCGTAAACTTGTTTCACGCGGAATGTGATTTTCGCGTGGCCTATTGAGGAGGTGGGAGGAGTAATAAAGAGAAGAGAGTACAGACGCTTATAGTTGTAGATAGTCAAAATATACTGCAACTGCTCGTATACCCGCTAATAGATATAATCGTAAAATCAGATGTAGACCTAAAAGCTCAAGTAAAGCTCTATCGCTGGATCGAACAGCATCATGATTAATGTGTTTGATTTTCCTCTTATTCTCTCGCTATTTCTCGCTCTCTCTCTCTCTCCCTCGGAGATAGAGATCTTTTAGGTAACTTTCTTTAGGTAACCTCTTATTTAAATAAGTCATAATATCTCTATCTATGTCGCATCACAGCCACTCTAGACATAAATGTGGTAAAATTCGTCGTTTAGAACGAATTCGAACTTATACCTTTAGCACATAAATAGTGAGGAAATTGAAATAACCTGTCGTCCCGTCGTCTTCCGATCGAATTAACTAAGTTATTAATGTCTCTGATATTTATGGAACGGAAAATCGAAGAGTTACAGTATTTTAAAATAGCCGGTTAAAGCAACTGATGCTGCGGTAGTCTAATTTATAATAAGCCGACCCTTCTGCCCACTTCTTTCTTTTGCACCTTAACTTGTCCACTGCTAAACATTAGCCTTCCTAATATATTGTCAAAGCCACCACCATGCATCCTGCATCCGTCAAGTTCAATCTCGTTCAAGTCGTCTGTCTATCTAGTCGAACAGGACGTTCGTACACTGCCACTTCAAGAACGCAGTCGCCACTCCAGAACACTTCTCTCCCAGGGCCTATCTGTTTTGCGTGATTTACCCACAGTCACTAACTTGCGTATCCGGGTAATGTAGGTAACCTTTGTCTGTCAACGGATCTCCTCATTTCACGTTTGATCACGTACTTAAGCCCCGAGCATCAACCTCCTCGTCGAGATACCTTGAGCTTTCTTATGAGACCCTAGTAAAAGACCCCGTCTAAGTGCCATCGCCAGTAACGCACACTAGTTGCAGACCTCTGCCTTTAAGCACTGAGGAATATTGGACAAGAACCGCGTAGTTTCCCGATCTCAGCCCAAGCGAGTTGGATTCGTCGACTCATCTCTTTCTTAGAGTTAGTCCTTAGCAAACTCAGACCAGTCGAGTCGCATCCGTCACCTCACCACTTTCTCAAAGATGATCCTACCTAACTGGACTGCTTGTAAAGATAGTCCATTTCATGTTACTCGTCAGCAACATGATGCATGGAGCTCCCAATGTCCTTTAATTAAGAGCTCCAAACTTCAAGTAAGTGCAATATATCTCAGTGTTTAAAGACACCAAGTGCATTTACCGGTAATGACCTTAGATGGCACTGAGGCATGGTCTTTAACTAAAGGCGTCATAAGACTTAATGTTACTCACCGAACATGGTTGTTGTTACGACATGGACATTCGACATAATTTTAGTCTTGTTCATATTCTTTCCAAAACCCACTTGTTGGGAAACTTCATTGAGGTTAGAATACTGCTCGCTATAAAACCTTTTTTAATAATAAATGACCACCAAATGGTCGCAATATAATAATTCGACTTATCCTTTCTTAATATAACTTATGAATTGGATTAGGTCCACCCACGCAATCCGACTACCCTCAAGTGAAATCTTCAATACTTTCGGGGCAACCATATCTTATATATTAATGGCGTTCGCCGATTTTTGTCCCAGTCACTATTGGACGATAGCTGCCCGTGAAAATCGGTTATAGCCTCCTTTTAAATGCAGAAAAATAACTAATAAAATAGTAAAGACACGTAAAGGGTAGATGTGGAAATACAGAAATAAAAAAATCCTAAGTAATAAACGCGAAGTTTTTTTGGAAGATCGTCTGGTGTAATTTGACATATCATTATAATAGCTCGTCCACCGCAATTTATCTTTTAAACATCATCTAGACGTTTAATTAAAAAGAATATTAAATCAATTTAAATTAACCAAAATAATTTATTGCGATACTGTCAAGATTGTTCTGTAAGTAATTATTTAATCCGTAAGCAATTTGTGTAATAGCGACTCAAGGATTTGCCATTGTAATATATTGTAGCTGCTAACATGTAAGTGATTTATTCCTCTGCTAGCAACGTTCACAGCGGGCTCACTGAACCAACAGTAATTGTAATTAGAGCAGGGGCTAAACACACGGCTTTAGATGGAAAAGAGGGGATTATTTATATGAAAATATTCTACTTTTTGCTTAGTTTGCTTTTCTCTATTTTTACTTTACTTTTACTACGCGTACTTTGTATTTTATCTTGCTCTATATTACTCGGATTCCACCATTTGCATAATCTCTATGAGAATAATCTATTTGGTTTATATATATCATATTTACGCAAATTTTATAATCCATATAGCTGTCACTTGCTTTTATTGAAGTATATAGAACTTTAAATAGATCTTTGTATATAAAAGCTGCCTCCGCAGCTACAACATAAATTACATAAATTTCGATTTCGTAAACCATCTACCGAATATACACAAACAATATAAAATAAGTCAACTCGAGAGAATTTCATTAATTTAATAATATTTCATTCACATTATATTAATATATTTTTTTAATTTATTTATTCAATTTAACACTTATACAATAACTTATAATTTTGTACAAATCAGGAGTAATCAAAAACTCATTCAAGTTTTAACGCACACCTTGCGCGGTCTACAATATTTAATTACATATAATATATATTAATCAGATTAATACTTATATTTTTGTAAAATTAAACAATACATAACTACCGATCTCCGTATATAACAAAATATTACTTCATAGGATATTTAATAGAACCATTGTCGGTCACTATGTAAATGAAGTATAAATAATAAACTAGCGCGGCTGTCAAATAAATGTTCCGTTGCCTACAGCCTTGGGCTGATAATATCTATCGAGCCGTGGGGAAAGAAAGTGTATTGAATAAATCATATTAAGGATTATAGGTCAACGTGAAATATGTTGTGACGTGATTTATATTAAAAATAATGAGCATATATACAGTAATACTCTACTAGAAGTTATTCGGTAGGTGGGAGCCATAAGCGTGTAAGTCGAATTCGCGTAAATTAGGGTATAACTGTATTTACAATATATTATTAACTTTTTAATAAGATATTTAAAACTACGAATAAAAATACGTGATTTTTTAATATCGCGTAATAGACTACTACTAGTATAAGTCGAGGTGTTACTCTGTATTTTAAAGAGAGGGGAAAGACGATTCATTTCATTCAGATCATTCAGTTAGCGTATTGTACGTGACTAGTGATAAGAGCCTAAAGACGCCAAAATAATTCTCTCAAAATTGAATACAAAAAAGGACCTTTTGATGCTGTTATTGCCGGGATCTTTCTCAGCAATTTTTCGATAAATTGCTGCTCGCAACCTAAATTCTCCTTCTTCCTTTTGGGATAGTAGATTAGGTGATCAATGTTTTTCACCAGTTCTGTGTCACAGATAAATGACAGGAAGAATAACGTCCAATGTGTAAGTGAGCACATAGGACACTGGAGTAGTCGTTTTATGGATTGGGTCAGAACCCCACATATAGTGTCTACGGAGTTCAGCATGTACCTTAATCTCAAATTATATTTCTACCTTTGACGTGAAGTGATTTCTATAAGAGAATCCGGAAATCACCTTTGCGTTATCAACAATAGAGTAGAGTATTTCGTATAGAAAATCATCGTCTCGCGTTTGCCCAGATCAGTTGTCACACATTTTGCCATTACGTGGAAAGACTTTATTAATTAGAAAATTAATTACAATAATTGATTAAATACTCCATATAACTATTATAAAACGTGGAGCTTTTATTTTAATTATAAAATAACAAAAGCACAAGGAATGTTTTACAAAGCTGTATTGCTTTAATAATTAAAAGCGATGTTTTAGGTTCGTACGCATTGTTGTTTTTCACCCATTACCATGTTTCAGCATGAAAGCTTAAAAATATAAGGGAGCTTTACAAAGCTCCCGTTTCACTAAACTTATAATGTTTGCGCAGACGTGAATAAAGGATTTTAGCGAAATTTCGCTTTACAAGTTTCGTCGAACAGAAAATACAGAATTAGAATGTGGAGGCTAATTCTGCTGTATCATCATCAATACCAGCTCTGATGGTTCATAGCATTGACCTCTTTTAACGAACTATGCCTGTCGGTTATCTCTCTCCTTTCATATGATACACTAGCCGGTGCCTACGACTTCGTTCGCGTAGCGTAGTAATGTTATAATCAAAGTGATTTGTTATTGTCTGCTTGCAGTGTGCCGAAGTTCCGATTTCCTGTAGGAATGAGCGATTTTACCTCAGTAAAAAGTGTTTTTGATGTTGACCAGGCTTAGTATCTATACACCACCAGAAATTAAAAGTTACATTCGAATCCGTTCAGTATTTTCGTAGATTAGCCCGGACAAACAGACAAACAAAAAAAATTATAATCATTGAAGTGTTCTAATAGTATTTTAACATTCCCACCCAATTAGTTTTTCTGAAATATAATATATGTACAGACACTTGAATTTTACTGTTTTATTATATGTATAGATATGGGAGGATAAAGATACAAGTGGCAGGTGATCCCTGCATGGGAAGCCATCACAGTCGGGTAACGGTCGAGTAACACTCGTCTTCACAAATGTATCCTCCAGTAGGTAACATAAAGATTATCAAGAAAGAATGATGTTACGAATATCGATTTGGCTTTAGTGTTTGCACTCAGTACCCACTTACAACTAAATAATCTTAAGTATTTGTCAATCTCAGTGGATGAATTTCAAAGAATAACGCAACAAAAATAAATTGATACTTTACAACATGTAGATTTGTATTACATAGATGGAGTTTCAAATATGATAAGTTATAACAAGTATTTAGGTTCAGAACAGCGTAATAATTAGTGATTTTTATGCGTTTCCTATGTTATCATTCTAACTTCTTGGTAGTATCAAAAGCAATCAAAGTTCATTTAATTTAATAAAAATATAAAGATAATATAGGTATTATTTGCTTTAAGAATTGTTTCAAATATCTTTCATGAATCTTAAAAACACTCGTTGACATCGCCGCAAAGTGAAAACTAGAACATTTTACACAATGTTCAAAAAAATAAGTGTCCCTCCCAAATTATATAACATTTTTTCTCATCTCGCGTCAAACTTATAATTGCTGGTACGTCTAATGACTTGGATGTTCCCAAGTTGTTTTCGGTCCCAAAAAATTTTGGCCTCAATCAGGTGCTCAACTAGACTAAACCAAAGTCTATTGAGTTATTATATAGACTTATTGAGTTGAAACGCAACTAGGCTTGTTTCAATGTTTTGCGTCTTTTTAGAAGTCACTCGTGTTTAACAACATATCGTTGTACATGTCTCTTGTATGTTAAGACCGGAGAAGGAGAGAACTCCTGTACTGTCGTGTTTGACAAGTTACTGAGATTCTAAATGGAAGTACAGCACCTGTAAAGACGTAGACAAAGCGTCTGGATATCTTCGTTTATGTAAATGATACTCTTCTTTAATTGGTTGCAATGATGCGACTTGTTTTATCAAAAATAAAAGAGACAGACAGCAGAAAGAAAATGAAAAAGAATAGGAAGGAACCATAGAAGTAACAACTTAAAACTATCTGAATATATTTTACGTGGCACAAGTAAGTGGAGCCTCACTAACTTGTAGAAGCTAATACGTGCTATAGCATGTTAGCTGCCTTACGCAGCCAAAAAAGCGTTCACTTTAAAATACTTAAATATACAGTTAGGGCCGTTTGTATAAACTCCCCTCCGTATCTCGGCAACATTTCCTCGTAATTTGAATAACGATGTCGGGTATTAGGCGGCCATTGATGAGATTTCAGATGGGGGATGAAGGTCAAGATGCGTTTGATTGATTAATGACTCTCTAGATCCGCTCTCGCTAAAATAACGTAGATTAACGTTCTTGTGTATATTTGATAGCCGTTAGCTTAATATCATTAGTTTTATCTAACGACCAGGCTGGCGCAGTGGTACAGGGCTCAGATAAGCGGAGTACGTTTCGCCAGGGGTCGCGGGTTTGAATCCCGCCTAGGTCATGGATGTTTATCTATGTATTTATAAAATAAAAATCTTAAATGACAATAAATAAAATATCATTTCTTAAATTTATAAAACATTTGTATATCCGTTGTCTAGTACCCGTAACACGTTCTCAAGGTACTAAGCAATAGGCTAGCGTGGTATGTCCACAGATATTATTATTATTATTAAACTAACAGCGCCCTGCGGTTTTATGATAAGTTTCGTTGCCTCATTATACTAAGTGACCTAGGTTATTATGAGTATTTCTGTAATAAATTTCAACATACTGAAATCAACGGTATAATATCACAATCAGTTGTTTAGTGCACTAGAACTTGAGACATTTCCAAGAGAACTTTGTCCACGAATAAATTAAACTATTGAAAACTCCTAAATCTAGTTTCAGTAGTTACACATTAAACTAAAAAGTTACGTATAAAAAATTACACTCTAAAGAATGTATTTGATTTGGAATATATTAACAAATGTTTTAAATTTATCTGTGGACTTTACACACCGTAGGATACCGTAAGGATTTGTGTTAATTAATTTTATGTTAATATTAAATTTGTATTTACTTAATTATATAACTAACTAAGCACTGACTACACACCTAACTTATGACTAATGAACACAGAAAAAGGGAGTTAAATAAAACAAAAGAAATAAAAAACATATTGTATTTAGAGAACAATTAATTCGATTATAATTTTTTATGGTATTTTTTCCTGTAGACATTCGCATAGAGGCTATACAGATGCGCTGACCTCCTTTCTCGTCCCACCTCCATGGGCCACCGGCTACTTACACACCGCACGAAACGCGATTATCAAGGAATCATATTTTCATGAATTTCCATTTTGTTACTGTCAACCACTTTTTATCCCAACAACACGTTATACGTCCAAACTTTATAACAACATTTTCAGAACATTATTCTATCTGTTTTTGACTGTACCTATTGCCCAAATATTGAGAAAATTTATAACATTCTTGCGGTTCATTTTTGCCGTTCTTAAAATCGTTTATGGGCTGGTAAGATTATCTTTTACATTTGCGTCTTGGCGTCGACATTCTGCCTGTAAAATTTGGTTAAATTCTACGTTATTTCTATTAAATAAAGCCTTTTACTCGGTTTATTAAATTATAATATTTATTTTATAGCGTTTAAATGTTTATTTCTCTATTATCTCCATAAATTCTCGTGTCACACTGTTAGTTACTATACTCCTCCGATACGGCTCGACCGATTCTCATGAAATTTTGTGTGCATATCGGGTAGGTCTGTGAATTAAAATATATATTTTTAATAACGATATTTCTACGGGATCGAAACATACGCAGACGAAACCGCGGAGCGCAGCTAATTTTAAAATATGGAGTTCGCATAACATTTAGCTATTCCAGATTGTAAAGGTTTTTCTTGGGGTTGATATAAGTGGGTGAAACAGCGGGACGCAGTTAGTATAAGTGTACGTTTTCTGAATTATAAACTCCCTCAGCTCTGTCACGTATGTCTTAAATCCTGACAGAGCCGGTTTAATATAAAAATTCTCATTTGCCTTGCGACGTACGAGACATACACAATGACTGGAAGGAATTATGTGAAGGAGTAGGCAAGTCGCTACGTGGTATTCTTTTATCTATCTTTTGTTAAGTATAAAGAAGAAATGAGCAGTTTTAATGACTATGACAGGAAAGATGTCACTTTATGGAGTTAATGTGGGTATAGGGTTCCCAGTTGTGAAGGTCCAGTTGAGTCAATAACATGTATGATTTCTTATTAACGGACTGTGTTTACAGTTTTTAGTGGGGCATGTGTAGTAATACACTTTTATTTTTTGGCCACCAGCCAAATTTTAAAATAAGGAAGTAAACATCATTTCAAGCGTGTGTTTAATTAAAATTTTATCGTCTAATTGTAATGTTTTGTTAATTAAAAATCGATTTGAAAATGTGGTCCTTAAAAATACATGGATTGTTGTTCTTACACGAAATGTATCGACTTCAAGGTCAGTGACGTCGGCCTACCGTGAGTCGCGAGTGTGATGCACGTGGTGATCAAGAAATATGTTTCACATAATGGTTAAATTAATTGTATCTAATTTTTATTTAATATTTTTTATTTCATAATTATGTATTATTGTTTCTGATTCAAACCTGAAAATTTGGCTGGTGACCAAAAAATAACCCTGTATATCAGACGTCTTGTCGTTAAATGTATCAAAGCCTCATATATTTTTTATAGTATATGAGGAAAACGAGCAGTCAGAGCCGTTTTCATGACTACCGACGTCCATAGACATCCGCATAGAGGTTGCACAGGTGCGTCGCCGTCCATCCTCTTCCTCCTTCCATAGGCCACCGGCTACTTACACACACGCGCGACAGCGCAGCTGTCACTTTACGCCGGTATCGTGTAAGAGAGAGGTACCTCACGGACGTGTCGTACCTACCTCTTACACGATGTTTTACGCAGCCTCTTCTCGGAACATGTGTAGTAATAGATCGGCCGTCTTGTCGTTAGTTTAAACGGTATTACAATCACATTTCATCAGATGATCACTTCTGCCCTATGTACACGAGACCAGCGTAAAGTGACAGCTGTGCTGTCGCGTTTCGTGCGGTGTGTAAGTAAGAAGAAAGAAAGAAGAAAGAATAAAAGAATGTATTTATTCGCACAATCACACTAGTTAATTTAAATAAAAAATAATATTTTAAATGGTTGCGAATTGGTCTCGGCAGACTGACCCGGTTCCACGGTTCCCACGACGTAACAGGGACTGTTCAGAGGCGGGCGGACAGTCCCCAAGGAGTTCTCTGGTCGAAGTAGCCGGTGGCCCATGGAGGAGCCTCTGTGCTGATGTTTGTGGGCGTAGTTAGTCGTGAAATTGGCTCCGACTGCTTGTTTGTCCTCTATAAAAAAGTCACATGTCAGTTGACTCTAGCCCCGCTGCACTCGAGTCGCAAATGTATTTACAATTGAGGTCAGCGGACGCTTGAGGTCAGCGAATGCTTGAGGTCGGCGTATACTTGAGGTCGGCCACCTCATTAGTAGGAGACGCAGCACAATGGCGACGCGAGAGCATCCGGCGGGCCCTGGGGCGTGGTAATTACTCCGGCCGCTCATTTTACAATAACAGAGATATAATAAAACCGGCCAAGTGCGAGTCGGACTCGCGCACGAAGGGTTCCGTACCATTATCTACGAAAACGGGAGCTTATCTTTTGTATGGGAGCAAAAAAATCACGTTTATTGTATGAGGGCCCCCTTGATATTCATATTATTTATTTTTTTAGTATTTGTTGTTATAGCGGCGACAGAAACACACCATCTGTGAAAATTTCAACTGTCTAACTATCATAGTCCATGAGATACAGCCTGGTGACAGACGGACGGACGGACGGACATCGGAACCTTAGTAATTGGGTCCCGTTTTTACCCTTCGAGTACGGAACCCTAAAAAAGGGGTCTCCCCTGAGTCTGTCCCCAGTAGAATAGTCAACGCAACCTTCGTCTTTACAGACAGGGCCGCGAAGCCAAAATTCGTACATATATTTTTTTTATAGTATAAGTGGCAATCGTAGTAAGAAGTAGTGCCACACTGCATGCTTGTATGCAGCCGAACTAGGCCGGCACGACCGGGGAGGTACCTCTCGCGCTTTTCGTGCGGTGTGTGCGTAGCCGGTGGCCCGTGGAGGTGGGAGGAGAAAGGAGAGCAGCGCATCTGTGGGCGCCGGTACTCATTAAAATGGCTCCGACTACTCATTTGCCCACTATACCATAAAAAAACGACTAACGACGCCCATAGACATCCGCACGGAAGCTAAACAGATGCGTTTCCGACCATTCTCCTCCCTCCTACATGGACTACCGAATGTTCGAGATATTCATAACTGCGTGTTAAAAATTCAACAAAAAACCGATATTGTGAAATTTCAAACATTCACAGTATTTTGGGGAGGCTGAATTTGAAAAATATTTTTCAAATCCAGCTAGCAGTTGAAGTGTATTTGAATCCGGATAGTTCTGCAGATTAGCTGTTCTGTAGTTTAAAAAACTTTCCAACTGTATTTCCAAACACTCTAAAATGGATGTCGAAGTTTGCTAGAGTGTTGGTTTGTTGCTCACAATTCTTTGTTTTTGTTTGTTTGTCACTCAATCACACAAAAATGGCCGAATATGTTATGCAAAAATGTTTCTACTGCTCTAAAAATATAAAATAGGATAAGATAGATAGATACGCTACATAGGTAGAGGTATATCGGTTCTCCCCACGAAGATGCTGCCACCTAGTCGTGATGGATTTACGTGCCTCTGTGATTCCCAAGGCCATGCCGACAGGACTTCTCGAATCTCACAAGCGTGGGGGGAGAGGCCAGGCAAAGAGCAGAGTTACCCGGTTCCACGGTTCTCACGACATAATAGGGCCTGTTCAGAGGCGGCTGGACTGGCCTTTTCACCGAGGCCAGTCTGTCGCTGGAGGGGTCCTGCTACCTGCGGATACGAATACCAATTATAGCGGCTGAAGGCACCCGCAGAAGTTTAGTCGGAATTGCACTAAGTGTCGAGTCCGATATACGTCTATTGGTCACCCGGGTTCCCATTTAACGAATAGAGTTTCCTTGCATCAAAAAAAACGTGTCTCGATTATACCAATTCATGGAATGCAGCAATATCCCTCGCAAAACAAATCCTATCTATCACTTCTAATATTCCAAACAAAGGTTTCCAATCTCAATTTTACAAGCACCACGATAAAAAGATCTCATATTACCAACCGAATCATTTTCAATACCGCTGAGCGAGATGTTTTTCAACAAGTAATAATGTCTCTTTTGTAATGGACTTTTGTTCAGCGTTTTAAACCGCATAACTATTAAAAGCAGTTTTAAACATAAAGTAAAGCTGTGTTTGTGGAATGTCTAGGGAATTAAATGTATAATATATGTTGCAATTATGTATGTGAAACAATTTCACATTTGCTAGATGTTATTTCGAATACGTTTTATTTAGGTATTTACAAAACGTTTCGGAAGCTTTACATCATCATGGTCACCGGTGGACTGTGATGACAGATGTCCTGACGTCATATCAGCATCAAAATACAATCAGCATTATTTGCGTTAATCAGAACAACTTAAATCTTCGAATGCTTTTAATAAACCTAAAACCTATAATAGTATTATTACATTAACATTCGCGTAAACTTTAGAAATAATTACGTTTTAGGAATTTGTTACAACGACACTGCGTTTAAATAAAGATAAGAATAAAATTCTTCTGGAACGTACAACATGTTATCAAACGCGCGATTTTTGGTTAAGCCACTATATTTGTGTGAGCCCCCACTACAGCATCAAACCGTGATACCTAGTGCTAGCACTAACCAGAAGACTGTCTACATGATGTAGACCACAGTACGATAAGTAATGTTAAGCTACCACGTATTTTACGTAAGAATGTATTAATAATCTAAAACGAACTATAAAATTTTCATTTGACTTCCATACACCAATGAGATAATAATTTACGCAGCTCGTACCTACAATTTTTTTCAGTCGTGAAAATTAGGCTTATATTAGACACTAGCTTCCGCCCGCGACTTCGCCCGCGTAGATTTCGGACTTCAAAAATTATTCAAAATTTTAACTTATTATGTTATTCTGATATAAAAGCTATATTAATGTAAAGTTTCATGAAAATCCGTCCAGTAGTTTCGGAGATTAGCCCGAACAAACGGACAAACAGACAAACAAAAAAAAATCATAGAAAAGTGTTCTGTTACTATTTTAAAATCGCCCCCAATTAGTTTTTCGTAAATATATTCAATGTTCAGACACTCAAATTTTACTGTTTTATTATATGTATAATAGATATTGTCATAAGTAAAGTCATTCCGCCCTCCGTTTGGTTAAGAAGGTGCAGCTCTCAGTTCATACTTTTCTAGTCCCTTCAAAGTAGAGACGTGACCTGATCCCTTTGTCAGTTAATAATGGTTTATTTTAACTTAAACCACCTTAAGAATAGCCTACAATACATAGTGTGATAGTGGTAGTGGGAGGCATCTCTGCCATCTTACACGAATGAAACAGGTCTTTCCCCCTATTGGTACCCTATAAACCCAACGTGAAGTACCCTAAAGGTTTTACGATCAAAATATTGCAGTCCACGGTAAATGACGTAAACTTCGCTTCACTCTTGCAAAAAGGGACTTGCAACACAGCCGTACACACAGACATACAAAGTGATCTCATAAAATCTCCCTTTTTCCTTTGAGACACAGAACCAAAAAAAAAATACTTTTATTTTACCTATTCTTAAAACACTTTAAGAGTAAAATAAACCATGACTAGCTTCGCTAAGGGAATTTGGCCAATTCTTTTTATGTAAGTTTTATATTGTAGTGCACAACAAAATAAAACAATATACAACTAAAAGTACGCCTGTAAAACACTAAAAACCCAGGACAGATGTTTCGAAGAGATTTAGTAAACCGCGCGAGTTTAGTTCACCTGATCCCATTACACCTGGACCACAGACAGCCATTTTATTCCCCGTCTAAACGTATCAAGTGCTCAATCCCTGGGGATTTCATTGTGCTTTATAGCTTTTTAATTGATTGCACAAACAGAGATTTCTTTTTGTGCGGATTTATTAAACTAGGTAATTTAATATGAATAAAATACAATAGTGGCAAGTGTAAGTAGCCGGTGGCCCGTGGAGTAGGAAGGATGAAGGAGGGCAACGCATATATATAATCTATATGTACGGCTGTATAATATGCGTGTCTATGGACGTCTGTAGTCATGTAAAGTAGATTTGACCGCTCGTTTGCTACCTTATAAGTCAAAAAATTTCGCTTTTTATCTATGTATTATATCCATAATATTTCTTTGTCTAATAACAATAGAATAATAATAATATATAGTCTTATTAGCCCAATTTTGATTACAGCGGCTATCTCAATAAAAACTAGCCAACTCCTCTTGACATAATTATTTTTACTGCACAAGTGTTCACGCAGACACAAGTGCACTCTCTATTCCCTCATTCCCCTATTCTGTGAGTTTGTAATGCTGCCAACTTCCCGACTTCAGAATGTTATTAGAAGAATCAAAAATACACTGCTATCTAAACATTATTACGAACTCGCACTGTTATCTAAACATTAATACCATTATACAAGCTTGATAAAAGCGAGAGGCATTAAATGAACAACAAAAATCAGATCAATCGGAGCAATAGTTTAGCCACAAGGATTTTTTAAAGTTTTTTTTCACTTCGCTTTGCTGTACCTCAGCTGATAGCGAGTATGGGCCGAACGGGGTCATTCACCTCATCCGAGGCTCTCAGCGCCGGTACAAAGCATGATAACATTTTTTCGCTATTTACTTATTTGAAAAAAGTATTGTCGTAAACTTTTTTTAATAGTTTCGGATTAACTGTAGGCACTCATAGTATATGTGGTTTCATTTAATGCCTCTCGCTTTCTCAACATTGTATAACAAGTAGCTACTAAGTTATTAACTTCTAACAAAAGTGGCAAGACAAGAAGTTTCAGAGGCCATCGTAAGGCTCGGACTGCTCGTTTGTCCCCGTCTACCACAAAACGTGGCAGCGTCACCAATCTCCCCAATAAGGTCGTCTATGTCATATCGTAACAACTAATTATTTCCCACAATAACCTGACCTAACCTTAACGTTGACCTGGATTCATTCAGACGGTTTTAAAATAGTTTCACCGGTGACACAGTTAATTACTTTATACATAGCGCTAACCTTAATTACAATTTGAATAAATTAATTTGAGAATATTATTTCTTAGCGTTGAAGTAATGGCGGCTTATTTAGTAAGAGGTAGTGCCATGTTGCACGCATATAAAAAACCGGCCAAGTGCGAGGGTTCCGTAATCCAAACGTAATGCATGGTTTTCAATTATTGTATCTTTACGCCTGACAAACGTATATAAGCGGTTGCTCACACACATTTAGTAGGCAACGATTTTTCCCATGATCTACATATAATTTACTTGTTTTCAGATTTATTCTTATGTATGTGCTATAAATTCTTACTTCTTGCCAAATTTCACAACTCCAGGTCAACGGGAAATACCCGATAATTTTTTGCTTTTCGACAAAGTACGTTTTCATACAAAATTAGTGCATAATTGGCTATAACTTTTTATTGCGTTAACTGAGAAGTGTGATTTTTTCAAGGCATCAAGACGTAACTGACCTCCGTATTTGATTCAGCTTAATCCCTTTATGCGTTTTAGAGAAGAAGGTCTTGACAGACGGACAACAAAGCGATCCTATAAGGGTTCCGTTTTTTCTCTTTGAGATAGGGAACCCTAAAAATAGACTTTTTTGAGCTCCATATTTTTATTAATCATGGGTTATAACTACGGGGGAGGACGTCTAGTAGTGAGCGTTCTCAGGTTGATGATAATGATGATAGGTTATACTCGACAATGACCTTTCTGGTTGTGACCGTACTTTGACAGAACTGACGTAGTTCAGTTCAGTTCACGCAGGGGAATACATTTACATACGTAATCTAGGTGCACGGATGCCATCTAGATACAGTTGTGGGCGCGGCATTAGGGGTGCTGTACCGACTAAATCCCTACGGGTGCCTTCAGCCAATTTATTTGGAGGGCCTCGGTCGGTAAAAAGGCCAGACTTCTCCTCCTTGGGGACTGTCCGGCTGATGAGATTCCAGCCTATTGCATTTAGTCTTGGGCCTGTTTAGTCAAAATATGTAGTAATTAGCGTGTACAAATATATGTGGATCCATTATCTTGTTTTCTTCTTCACTTTAAATTCAAGTTGATTAAAAAGGTGAAGGTACGATTCGCTCAGACACCATTTGACCAAACTAAAAATTAATCGAAAAATAAAAATATCGCGTTTCGTGCGGCTTACGATTTTCCGGTGGCCCTTCAGCAAGCACGAAGAATAGAGACCAACACATCTTCATACCAATTACATGGATATTTGTGGGCGTGGGTACGAAGGGCACCGACTGCTCATTTCTATAATACAGTAAAAAGCCATCTACTCGTATTTCGGCGATACATAAGTAAAAACTTAGGGAACTTACAGCTTATGATATTACTAACTACGCCCCGCAGTTTCATCCGTCTAAATTTCGATCCCGTGAATAACAGAAAATCATCCCATGGCATCCCATTGGAACATTATTACAGGATAAAAGGATAGTTAATCCAAGTTACTCTCTATGTGTGTGCCAAAATTCATGAAAATCGGTTTATCGGTTTTTGCGCGAAGGAGTAACAAACAAACATACAAACATTTGCATTTATAATATTAGTAGGATTAGCTTTGTTGATAAATGCTCGCTATATATTAAAAAATGTTAAATATTAACAGGTTCCATTAGTAGAATTATGCAACGCTCGAAGTTCCGACGGGTGCACTACCAGTAACAAATGGCCAGGCCTTGACACTTTATTATTTATGATCTAAGAGTCTATTTCGTTTAAATAAGTCGAAGAAATCTTATATATGATCTCTTTTGACGATGTTTGTGGTCGAACTTCAACGAAACATCTTAACTATTTTTAATGATATTTTCTCTGTATATCCAGTCAGGTCTGAAAATAGGTCATATTATTTTGTAATTTTTTTCTCAATACATTCATGGAACCAAATCTGAGTGGGTAAAACCTCGGGGCAACAAACTAGAAAAAAATATCCATAATTATACATCAAACGTCCGTCAGTAGAGTAAAGAAAATATAAAGTTACCAAGTTGTAACGACTTGTGACGTTGGTGGGCCACCAAAGAGGTTTCGACTACTCGTTTGTACCATATAAATGGCAGCACACATAAATGTCTCCGTGTACTCCGGTCCGGATTATAAACGACTGGACAGTGTGTTAAATATTCTATATTCTATATATTAATCTAATATATAAAATTCTCGTGTCACAGTTTTCGTTGCCATACTCCTCCGAAATGGCTTGACCGATTCTCATGAAATTTTGTGAGCATATTGAGTAGGTCTGAGAATCGGCCAACATCTATTTTTCATCCCGATATTCCCACGGGATCGAAAGTTACGCGGGTGAAACCGCGGGGCGGCTAGTATTCTATAAATCTCAAGTCCAGCAAAAGACCTATAGAAGCAATAGCTCATGCGCTTTAAATATATTCCAAGTATGTTGAGGCGTATTTTTTTAATAGCATAAGGAGGCAAATGAGCAGTCAAAGCAATTTTCATGAGTAACAACGCCCATAGACATCCGCACAAAGCCTATACAGATTAGTTTCAGAGTACGTACCTTAAAACGTCGGCACTCATCAAATTTCCCTGACTGTTTGTTTGTTCCTTATCTTGGACATTTGTTAATGGTAATCACTGAAGAAACAGTTCATTTATTCATTTCCGCCATCACATTCCAAGCAAACCGTTTAAAAACTGACATTTAAAAACAATTTGCGACAACTATCGAGCGGTCTATTTCGTGTTCAATAAACTCTTACGGCCACAATCTGATGGCCGGTTTAATAATTCAGCGGCACGCGAGCTCCTGTGGACCTCATAGCCGCATACGAGAGCAGATTCTACTCACGCGATCGAAACTAATTTACTCGGTTAGTGGGGAAATGTTTTCCCCGAATTCGTTAGGTGGGATCGCATTCGGAATCGAGAGAGAGAAAAAAAACATACTGAAGTCTAATAACGGTATAAGAGGGCGGAGCAGTCGGGGATATTTTCTTGACTGCCGACGCCCTTAGACATCCGCATAGGGTTGTCCTTCTTCCTCCTTCGCCTCGGTTGTTCCAAAGGATAGACCTTATAGGGCATAATCTCGATGGAACTCGTTTGTTTCACAAGTAAAATGTTCCCAGGAAGTAGGCGAGGGTTCTATTGAGAATAAAACACAGCCATTGTGTTCTCAAACGTCCGACGACAGCGCGACGCACGTGTCTTCAGCTGAAGAGCACTTGAGGCGGACTACGCGATATTAAAGATCTTTTGAATCTTCTCTCATCCCCGATGCACTGGTTTGTAATAATGTAAATGGTACATTATTATATAAACAGGATAGTATTCAGCCAATGCTAAGTCATTATATAACGTAATTAAATAAAACAGTGATTTCGAAATTTGTTTAGATTTAAAAAAAAATGTGTGATCACACAAATGAAGTAAAACTTAATTATTGATTTAATATACAAATTAATTAGCGTAGTTACAATGACATAACATGTCCAACATGTTTATTTTTTAAATACTCACAAAAAATCACTTAAATCGAATTTGAATTTTGAATTTGAATGACAACTTCCATAGGCCTCGCCCGATGTGTGATTTTTTGTAACGCTCTCGCCTGCTCGCTCCCATGTCGGGCGCGCGTATATAGTTTTACTTCAAAAAGAAGTATTTTTTAATAAACAATACTTACTAACTGAAATCTTTGTGGCTGAAAACCAGTCAAACTGTTAACCTAAAAGAGCTTAACTATTGAGGCAAAACGTTGCAAGTTTTATTTACATGAACATATTAATTTAATTCTTCTCCTAAGTACAGGTTACAACAGTTACAGTTTTGTAATAAGTGCAACATCCAAAAATCTGATGAATCATTTGAACATTTAAGGTGATGTTTCGTTTATGTATGAACGTTGATACGGTTGTTTTACAAAACATAAATAACTTTTCATTTCAAACATAATCCTTAAACAAAATATATTTTGTAAAAGAACATATAAAAACCGGCCAAGTGCGAGTCCGACTCGCACACCGAGGGTTCCGTAATCCAAACGTAACTCATGGTTTTCAATTATTGCAACTTTACGCCTGCCGCTTAAGTTGACAAACATATATAAGCGGTTGCTCACACACATTTAGTAGGCAACGAATTACAGTTATGATTTGATAATGATTTTTCCAATGATGACATATTATAGTAATTTACTAGTTTTCAGATTTATTCCTATATATGTGCTATAGGTAAGTTCTTACTTCTTGCCAAATTTCACAACTCCATGTCAACGGGAAGTACCCGATAGGTTTTTGGTTTTCGACAAAGTACGTTTTCATACAAAATTTGTGCATAATTGGCAATAACTTTTAATTGCGTTAACTTAGAAGTGTGATTTTTTCAAGGCATCAAGACGTAACTGACCTCCGTATTTGACATTATTTCATTTCATTTCATTTCAGCTTAATCCCTTCATTCGGTTTAGCGAAAAAGGTCTTGACAGACGTACAGACAGACGAACAACAAAGCGATCCTATAAGGGTTCCGTTTTTTCTCTTTGAGATACGGAACCCTAAAAATGTAGTATATTTAGTGAGACGAATGCGAATGTATATATTTTAAATATATATAATACGTTAACATGTGGGTCTAAAAAGAAACATACTTTTAAAAAGATTATGTCCTTTATATTTCTAGGGTATTCCCCCGAGAATCATCACTTCTAAGTTATTGAAAGGAAGCGTTTGCTCGAATCGCATGTATCCTATAACGCCTGCGTATTCTTGGCTTCGTTTAATTTATGAAATTGCTGCGTCGCGCCTTCGTTGATACAAAGGACGCCATAACGGCCATCTTATAAACAACCTTACCTTTGTGGGAATTGAGATCAAATTAGCAAAACTAGTGGTTTTTCAGCGTTAACTCAAGAGGTAAGCTCCTAAGCCGAGAATAATTAATAGGCGAGACGTACGTGAATTACGAATATTTAAATATTCGTGTGGTTTTTATTTCACTAGCTGCAGCCGCGTACATTTCTATCCCGTGGAAAAATCGAGATGTGAAAGAGATGTTGGCCGATTCTCAGACCTACTCAATAATTTCATGAGAATCGGCTAAGCTGTTTCGTAGAGTGTGATAACTAATATTGTGACACGAGAATTATATATAATGCTAGCTGTGCCCTTTCACCCGCGTTAATTTCTAAGAAATCCATATAAACTTCAACACCGTATTTCACCCTCTTAGGGGTTGAATTTCTAAAAATCCTTTCTTAGCGGATGCCTACGTCGTAACATCTACCGGGATGCCAAAGGCGAATGGCAGGTTTGTTTGGGAGTTTCGTACACCTAATAATTATCGAGTTATGTGATATTTTTGTTTGATGGGTAGATAATGTTATATACAAACCCATTTTAAATTCTTATATTTTTAGAAGTTCGGAAAAGTTAGAACCAGTTTAGTACAAACCTGGTGGTATGGTACGTCAGTGTGTTCCGCATAGGCAAGGTCGCATGCCATTCGCCCACGTAAACATTATTTTGGCTCTTTCGTTCGGCTTAATACTTTTATTTTATTTCTATTTTGAAATAATTTATATTATATAATTTAAAATTCATCATTTCCATATTTGTATTATTTTACATATGGCAACTTTTTAATGCATAACTGCGTTTAGTTTATGCTTTCATTGCGTTTGATTAT
>LUGF01050514.1:137929-168655 GCA_001625245.1 Calycopis cecrops
CCGGCAACGCGCCTGCAAAGCCTCCTGTTTTGCGGATTTCTGTGGGCGGCGGTAGTCATCTATCATCTGCTTGTTTGCCCCTTATCCTATAGAAAAAACCAAAATGTGCTTCGAACCCCTGTTTCCGTGTTGTTTTTGAAAATGTAAAGACTTAAAATAGAGATTGTAATTTTACAAGAATTTAGTGAGTGAGACCGTGCTACGCAACTATCTAGTAATAATTAATTATTATTAGATAAATGAGATTGCTACATTACTAGCAATGGGGAGCTACTAGATTTTTTTTATACCACAATGCGCGATGGTGGCAAAAAAAGCATCCGGCCCACCTGATGGTACGTGGTTACCGTAGCCTATGGACGGTTGCAACACCAGGGACATCACATGCGCATTGCCGACCCTTTAAGAACCCATTGACTCCCCTCTTGAAGTACCCCATATTGTAGCCCTCTGGGAAAACCTCGGCAGGGAGTTTATTCCACAATCGGGGGGTCCGTGGGAGGAAATTGCTCTGAAACCGAACTGTACGGGACGATTTGGGCTCCAATGTGTGAGCGTGAACTCCCTGTCGATGGCGAGCGGTGCGGTGATAGAAAGTGGCCGTGGGCATCATGTCAAACAATTCAAACAAAGATACTATGGGGAGGCTTATGTGCAGCTGTGGAGGTCCTCCGACTGAGGATGGGCATGGTGATTACTAGCAAAAGTATTTTTATAAACCATAAACGTACCTTAAGTTTTAAACTTATAAGCAAGCAAAGTCTTTAAACATTTGAAACAAGAACCCATTTAGTTTCTTGCGTTTTGCGCGAATTTTACTCATTAAAATAAAACAATTTTAACACCGCATTAAAGTTCTATACTTCGGAACTGCTAACCAAAGACGTAATAAAAACTCGTATTTACTAGATACTAATCCTGGACATTGTCTATTTCTGTGCCAAGTTTCCTTGGACTTTTAAAGTTAATTCGAGATCGAATTACACACACATTTGTATTGTATTTTAGAACCAGCTATTAACTCTATAGCTATCACGACTTTTACAGTTAGACATTATTTTCCTTTTTCAACATCTTTCTTAGTACAAAAAGACGGAGATATAAGTTTTACTTTATTAAACAGATAGGTAAGACAATTAGGCCTTTGTAGCTGTACATAAACCTCTTTAAATAAACTTCAATATCTTCTAACAGCATTTCGACTAGGTACTTCATGAAGAATGTCTTCTGACCTTGTTTTATCTTTCGTGTCCCAAAACGCGTCCTCGGATAAAAAATTGATAGCTACAAAATTAGTAAAACTTAAGAATACAAACGAAAATTAAAAATAATTTTCAGCGGCGATATTACGTCATATTTTTAATAATTCACACCTAGAGTCACAACATGCGTTAGATGTGTCACAAGGTTGTTGGAGACTTGTTATTCCATTGATTATTTATGACCGGTCCACGCATAATGTGCTCGCATTAAGATGATATTAAATATTTTACTTAGTGATTATGCGTACTACCGACGTTATCCACATAATAGTTAAGTACAAACAAAGAAAAAAAAACAAATTAGTTGCAATCCTTATCTCTTTCTCTACAATGAGCCATCGGCCACTCAAAGACCGCACGAAACGTGACAGTGAAGCTATCTCTTTACGGCAATGACATACCCAGTCGAACTGGACACACTCGGCCGCAATGCAATATACTTACCAATTTCAAATGGTACATGTTGTAGTATGAAAAAGCAAGGGATCGACTCTTTAAGAGTTAAATGATTGACTCATAATCAGGCTTATTCCATTTTGAAATCATTCAAAACTTTGAATAGATTATTATCATAAAAAATGTAGGACTTGTTGTTGTTACAATAGCCACACCTACTCCACCACACGGTAAAGATCTTGTAAGCAATCCATTACGTTCCTTTGTAGGGAACAAATCCAATTAGTGTTCGGTAACTTTCGGTGTGTTTTGGCCAGTCTCCAACAATTTCAATCGGAGATCGCTATTTCAAGAAACTTTATACCCCTTGGTTCATTGGCACTAATTTTGTTTGTCGTGAGACGAAAGACAATTACTTAGTGATTGCTTTGCATCGCTCGTAAAAGGCTCAAATTAAGACATTACTGGGCTTTTCCTAATATCGTTGGGTTATATGACTATTTTGTATGGTATTTCATGAATTTTGTCGCTACGAATGTTCTTGAAATTTCGTTTAAGTAACGGAAAATTATATAGAAAATCTTCATGATAGAGGTCATACGAAGTAGAATAGAAGGCTATTAATTAATAGTTATTTACTTATATAGGCTAGATTTATGGATAAATAATGTTAAAAAGTAATAATATCTCGCACAAATATGATCTAAAAGTTAAGAAAAAATGTAGATTTAATTAATCTTATTGTTTTTATCATTAATGAAACATAAACCAATATAAATTGAAATACTGACAGTGAAAGAAGTGAAAAGTACCAAGCGAAGCGGTGGCAACCTTTCCGATCCATACAATCCCTTACAAAATATTACCTTTCACCTCTGAGTTGCAATCTCAAGTGAAATCGTATCCGAACCGCTGAGCTGCCTCGTAAGGGTACATGTCATTAATACAAGTGATAATGTTAATTATAATTATTTAACAACGTCATATTTGATAATGACATGTGCTTTTGGGGTATTCACACTTTCCACATGCACTGAAGTTTTGTAAATATCAATTTTATAAACAAATCAGTGTATCAAAGAACCCTGCCTAATCGTTTTTCATTTCAGAAAAGTGATATACAATATTTAATATTTAAAAACATTATATTTTTGATGTCAAGTTAACAGTTTTAATCCGTCTTAGTACAAAGTATACACAAGTGTTATAAAGTGTTTTAAACTGAATAAAACAATTAAGTATAAACAATATGAACTAAAAGTGTTAGTGATAAAATGTTATCAAAGATAACTACACGATGTGATTCAGGAATGTTTTGTGCGAAAAGTGTTAAACTAAAAACGATATGGGATGACTCATAGTGGAAAATGTTATATTCCTCCCACTTTCCGTACCAAAGATGATGCACGAAATCCACGACAATGTTGGTGTAAACACAAACGGCGTGATGGAGGAAAACGAGGACGGTGGGAATGGGGTTGTCGAGGTCGATATGGACGAGTGCGCATCGCTCGTACTTCCTCCTGACCTCCCCCCCTACTCAGGCGACTATATTATTAGTGATTATATGGAGCGCCTAGGGACGCGGCTTAATATTTTAGAAACTGAACTAAAATATGCGTGGCGAGCATTAGATCTACTAAGCCAGGAATATGTGAGAATGTGGGATCGTTTGGAAAGATTAGAATCTTTGCTAGCTGATCAACAAGGAGTTATATCTACTCTCCTTGACTTTTATGCCTGCCGCACAGTAGGCTCAAGGGATCCTATGACACGCCTTGAAGTGATAAGAGAAATTTTAGGAAATGGAACAGTTGAAGATGGAATAGAAGAAGGCTTGGATATCGGGCGAAATGCAACCTTGCTTGATGAACAAGAAGAAACGATGGAATCAAATGAAGCATTTTATAGGAGTCTTAATCAAGCATATAGAGAAGATTTAGTCTGTGACGAAACATCAAGGCCTCCGTCTCAATTAGATATGATTTGGGAAGCTCCAGAGGATAATGAAATTGAACTTATGCCTGCTTCCAGACAAATTTATAGCGCTACAGATTATAAAGATTATTGTGGGATACAAGGTGGTCCGGAAATAAGTGAAAGAGACTTAGTTCATTTATCAACCTTAAGTACCATAGATCAAATAACAGTAGATAAGTTACAAGAATTAGATAGATTGACGTCGCAATTACACAAAGATTCGAGAGAGTTAAAAGACTTGAAAACTAGACTTCTTAGCCCAGAGACAAAAAAAATATCCAAACATGACAGAGACATAGAAGCTAAAGCCTTAGCTGAAGATGGTAATATTATTAACGAGCAGTTAAAAAGCATGTATACAGGGGTTGAAAATTGGGGAATTAACGACATGATGAAAAGTTTTGATGATTTCATTTTATCGATACCAAAAGAGAGCATAAGAGAAAAGTCACCATCTCGATTGTCTTTAACTGAAAACACAGTAACAGATAGAACCTTAGACTATTTACCTCAATCTGTTTCTCCGCGTCGTAAGTTTGTACCTGAAAGAACCTCTACTGAACCTTATACAACTGTTACAGGTCGCTTAGCGTATAGTTCGGCAGTTGCTAATGCTGAAATAAATGCTGCAAAGATTTCAAAATCACCGAGTGCCATCTCAAGAGATCGCTTTGAATATGGTGCAACTTATCAAACTGATGATGGTATGAGACAAAATTATTACAATACCAAAAATACGCCGCAATCTTTAAATGAAATGTATAAAATGACAGGAGAACACCATTCTCCTCTTTCCTGCCATGACATTTACGATGAGCCAACCAATGAAAGATTGAGTGCTCTTTATGACGATAGTAGATTACGAAAATCTCCTAGTCCTCCTCCGCCAGCACCACCAAATGGAGCGGAGTTGTTTAGTTTAATGGAAAATAAACAAGATGTAGCTGCTCATTGTATGTTATCTGTAACAACTACTCAGCAGTTACCTCATGATGCGATGCGCTTAAGTCCACGATCACCTAAATCTCCAAAAACATCACCTAAACATATTAAAAGAGAAAATAATAACATTGTGGCAGCAAAATCTGACTCAGGTTTATCCTCTATGAGTGGATGGTCAAGCTTAGAAAAAAGTCCAGGTTCTCCTAAAACTGGAAGAACTGTTCAGAACATGTATGATATTCATAAAATTAGGGTACCTTCGCCACAATCAATACAAAGATTATCATATGAAATCGATTCTAAGCCGTATTTAGAAACATTAGTAGATTCGTACACAAATGTTGACGACAAGGTAAATAGAGAAGAATTGTCAAGAAATGTTGTGGACTTAAATATGAGAAGTTCATTAGACGTAAATGAGTTGCAAGATAATATGAATGCAGCTTTTTTAAAAAAGGAAAATCCATATTCATTGCCCCAAAATACTATGAGTAATGTAGGAGAATATTATTATACTAATGAAACTGCATCGATTTATTCTGTGGCTGGTAACAGGCAACCAATATTTACAACTGTTTACAGTACGCCTAGAGGCATTCATTCAGATGATAGTAATTTTTCTCAATTAATAGATAGAAATGAAATTTCAGAAATTGTTCCGCATGATGTACTAGATCCTTATCCTCCAGAACCAAGTTACCATGCGCAAACAGTAGTTATGTCTATTAATGCTAACAAAAAACCTGTTACAAGAGCTAGCACAATGGGCGCTAACGATAACCTATTTCACCAAAATGGATACAAGGTAACATCAAATCATCGTGCGGGTTATCCACCTGGTAACCTCACTGATGCACTTTCCTATTACCCTACTTCGAGTAGATACGACTCACCTAAACGGCCGTCTCTTGAAGATCGCATATCCTGGTCAGAAAATAGATCACCAACTAGTTCGATAGAAACGTCTAGCTTAAAATCACATTCTTTAAATATATCTGAAAGAAAACAATTTCAAAATCAATTGCAACAAGAATATTTTAAACAACAGCAATATGACCAAAGGAATGGTGCAGCTATGAAAGAAAGTCAAGGTTATGATAAGTCATCACAGGACCATACCAAAATAAGAAAAGAACAATTTATTGATTCCAGTGGAGTGCTGGTGTCAGAATCTGGCTATTTATCTATTTCAAGTAATTATAGAGGAAAATCACAAGATAAACAAAACAAGAAGCCAAAACGGACATCGTCATTAAAATCTGCAATGTCCTCAATGAGTCACTGGTTGCCAGATTTACATTTACCTAAGAAACATAGATCGCATTCCTTACCTTCCGGAGTAGATTCGGTTGAAGAAACTCATCAAGAAAAATCCTTAAAAGAAAGAATATTATCAGCTCAAAGGCGAAAGAAGAAGTATCATTTAGTGGCTTCCATGTCTGGTTTGTTACAAAAAGCAAGGAGAAAACAACAGGCAAGCCATCAATCACTATCAGATCCGGAAACGTCCGAAACAGAATGGTCTGGTGGGCGATCTAGTGCACAGTCCGAAGATAGTGACAGTGTTTTTTCAGACTCTATTCATGAGGGTAATATGTTTGCAAAAGTTGCTTCCAAACCTAAACAGAGAAAAATTAATCATCAAGAAATTATAGAGCAACAACAAAAAATACAAGAATCACAACAACAGGGAATGGAGTACACGAATGATGCTAGTGAGTGTATTATAGAAGAAAATGAAAAATATCAAATATCTAATGCGCTACCTCGTGATAAAAGTGATGACATAGACTTTCATTTTGCGAGGGTTAGCCAAATGAAAACTGATAATATATCTGAATTGGAAAAATTGGATATTGATACTGACATTTCGAATGTTGACCCATTTGAAGAAGATAAAGATCAAAATCGTTCTCCGACTTCTTTATTCGCCACAGTGGGAGATGTGAAAAAAACTACCACGGCGCCAGATGATTTAAGTGATACTAATCAATCATACAATGGAAGCTCGCAAGAATTTGCCGTATCGCGAGCATTAGGAAAATATAGACTCCGTAAGTCGTCCTCAGTATCAGATGAACAAATGCCTGATACATCGCCTCCTAAACCCGATGAAAACATTGAAGAAGAGCCAAGTGAACCAGCACCAATTACAAAAATTAAGAAAATCCAAAAAACGAGTCCGCCCGAAATAATAAATGTTAGTATCGAAGAACAAGATATACATACTGAACGTAGTCCTTCTGTGCAAAGTAGTAGATACATACAAAACAAGTTTCAGACCAGACATCAACAAAGTTTAGATATTCCTAATAAGCATGATGATGAGGATTGTCGAAGCACTCATTCATGGAGAAGTGGTTCCCGAGTATCTTCACGAAGGCAAAGCACTGAAGATAGCATAGATTCAGAAGACGAATGGTATTGTTACGAATTACGAAAACTAGAAGAAATGGAACATCAATCACAATTAGAAATAGAAAGAGAGGAACCTTTACCTGAAGAACCCGAAATAGAAGAAGAATATTCGAACGAGAGAAATGAAATTTTAAAAGAAAAAATGTCATATGTTTTAAGAGAACTAAAACTAAAGACTGCAAATATTAAAGTCAAATGTGATGAAGAACCTTCAAATGAAACTTGGAAAGATGTCACTACCTTTCCAACGATTGATGAAAAAAGTGACGAACCACTATCAGACAAAGAAAGTGATGATGATAAGTCATATGCAGATTCGGGTTCTGGTGAAACGTCAGGCCCAGATAGTCCCGTGCAAAGTGGTGATGAATTTGAAGATGATTATGATCTTCCAAAAATTAATCGAGAAGCTACTCCTACTGAAACACCGTCGCAACCACAGGATGCACCTGTCGGCAGCAAGTGGAAGCTGTTGAAGGCTTTAAAGGATCGCAAAGCAGAAGAAAAAACTGCTGAGGCTCCAGCGGCGTCTACTCCCTCTACGGAAAAAGATAAAGTCAGCGCTGGCGTAAGTTACCTTATGCAAAAATTTCACGAAATTAGAGTTAAGAGTTAGATTTTAAGGTAGTAATATTGTGTTGTCAATAACGTCAATCGAAGTTAATTGTTCTAATTATATAAATATAAAAAAATATCTACTCTTTTTGATATTTGACAAAAATATTGAATACATAATATCTACTAAAAAACTACTAAAAAGCTAAAAAAATAAGTGAAAGTGAAAGTAATATTACAATTGTATAGATTCTCTTTAGTATAAAAACGTAAAAAAACTCAATGTTCAATAATATCACATAATTATCAACAAACAAAAGCAGCTAATAATGTTTGTTCCATATAAAATTTAATAAAAAACAGACAAGGTTGTGATTATCACTTTTTCCATCTCTAAAAAACCACAAAGAATTATGATGAATATAGGTATATCTCATATTTGTTAGAGTGACATTGATGTATTTATAGGATAATACTACGATAAGAAATTTTAATACGTTTCATGATTGTAGTAGTAGCTTAATCCATGGTTTGACATAGTTATACCTTTCTAGAGGCAGAATCTAAAAATAGGTATATAATGATTATATTAATTAATGAAACTATAGTTTTTCTAAAGTTGGAAACCATAATATCTTTCTTTTACTAATAAAGCGTAGTTATAATGCCCATTCTTGTACGCTTTCAGATATTTTATTATAGTAATATAATAGCAACCAAAAAAGTAAAGGTTTGGTACAAAATAATTCACCGTCATATCATCTCATATCGCCATCCGCTTACGAAATTATTTACGATCTAAGATAAATAAAAAATATTTAATCATATAAAAGACAACGCTTTAAATGTCTATAATATGATAGTAAGAGAATTTGTACACGAATTTATATTTACCTATAATTACTACTACAAATTAGACACTGCATCAGCAGGCATCTAAATTATTGAGGCATCAAATGCAATTATTCATTTACATTAGAAAATAAGGTATAATGTTACTCCCCTTTCGGCATAAGAATTAGGTTTAGATACGCACATAGCGATGTAGGTGGCACTTAATGTTATACCAATAATATAGACAACCGTAATCTTACATGTTTAATAATTATATATATAAAGTTACTATGGTATGTACGGCGATATAACCAAATGCAATATTATGAATGCTTTAATTATGTATATGCTTGATATTGTTGAGATCCTGAATTGTAATTTCAGTCTCAATTTCTAACAAATTTGTTTCGGTGATAATAACTATGTATGAGTAACGGCATTTGTAACGAATGGTATTATAGCTTTAGGCTTTACAAAACAGTGAAACTGATATTAATTTTTTATAAATATGTATGCTAATATTAATTCTCCATTTATATTTTGTAAAAAATAATTTGTAAATGATAAAATTTTCATACAATTAAAATTAAGTTCTAAAGTGACGTACAGTTTACTTGAAACCTATTTAATTCTATCACTGCCTTACAAAGCTTCCAATGCAACTACAAATACAAATTTACTATAAGAATATAATTTCATAAGTACCTATGTATACCAATCTCGTAATAACTGTATGAAAATTTCATCAATAGTTATAGCTTTTCTTATTATTTTTAATAAAACATTTTTATTATTTTTTTTCTATTTTTTATTTTTAATTTTGTATTTTTGTTTTTTTTTTTAGAATGGCACCGGTGGCTTCAACGAACAAGGCGGCCGAGGAAATGGGTATGTTTGCCTGCATTATAAAATGTATACTAATATTTAAAGTTGATCAGGTTGTTTGGTTCAACACGTTCAACTCAGGAACTGTGTCCTATAATTTGTAAAATTGTTCAAGTGTTTTATATTAATTTCATTATTCATTTTCCGTGGAAAGTTTTGAGCTAAATACCACAACGCTATGATGACTAGGACCTGAGTACGAGGGATAAGCAAATAAACCTGCCAGACACTTTTACTTATGATATTGTATGTACTACTGTACTGTACTATAGAGTATTGTATGACCATACGTCTATTTTTCTTGTTATTCTCATATTAAATTTATAGGCATCCAGGGGACAATCCGTTCTATAGCAACATTGACAGCATGCCCGACATACGGCCGAGAAGAAAGTCTATACCGCTCGTGTCTGAACTTGTAAGTATGTTTTGTATATTCCAGCGACGGTTAGATATGTTTCTTGTGGCTGGTTTCAATGTACTATCTTACAACGTATACATATTCTCATTTATGGACTGTAGGTGAGGAATTTAAGGTAGATATTTGAAACTGGTCGTATGTGTTACAGCTCGCTCGACGTACGCTTCCTGAAGCTTAGTAATCTTAGGCGCGTAATAAATGTTTTCTTCTAAACCGAAAACTTCTATATATACTGAATCTTTAAAAAATGGGGAGAAAAAACTTTTACTTTCACTCATTGTATATTAATCTATTTGTATTTTCTCCTCATATTTTTCAATGGATATATTTTATGATTTAAACGTTCTGATCGTCTGTGCAATCTCTTTCCTCTTATTTGGTGTGTTTATTTTATCTGTGTCCCTTCTAAATTCTGAAGGTGTTCTTTGCCTACCTATTAGAAGGCCTACCAAACACCAACCTGCAAACTAGGGGTCACCTGAATATTTAATTGTAGTGAAACCATCTAAATATATTATTTCAATTCTGTTTTATTAACTATATATATCATTGCATTTTCCCCTACCGTGGATCCACAGGTTCTCAAGGTATATTTATCCCAATAACACTTTCTATGCATGTTGTTCTTCTAAAATGTATATGCTTTTGATATTGCAGATTCATTTTGGTTATTTTTGTTTTTATATTAAGCGCTTTATATATTACCTTAGAATATATTTTTACTTATAGCATGGAAGAAGCTCTCGATTCACATCTCTTGCCAACCAATACGAAAATTTTAGGTAAATAACTAATTTGAAGGTATCGGCTGTGCACGTGCTTACTAAGTTTGAATATTTTTTTCAGTTAAATTAATTAACAGTATCGTTTACTTAGCACTTTTGAAGTTGAAGATTTTGTGCACTGAACATAATGTGGTTCGTTTTTTTAATATTGTAATGTATATAATATTTACTTATTTTATGTTACTTAAATTATATTGACGATTATATATTAATTATAACCACATAGTAGATTTTCAATAAAGATTGATATTTTTAATACGTAAAAATGCTTAAAATTAAAGCAAACTTCTTTAGAACTTATTTAACTTGAATTGTTGAACAATGTAACATTAATAACATTTCTATTTTGTTTGGTCACCATGTAATAAGTTTACAAGATGCTTATAATAAGTTTACATTAGCTAGTAGGCATGAATAGAACACATTAATGAAAATTGAACTTTTTCTTTCACTTCTACAAAATTTTTAGTAATATAGAGGTATACTTTTAAATCTAAGTTATAGAATAATATCAAAATCAGTTTTTAACTTATACGTGTATGTTTAGACGATGGCAGCAACAAAAAGGAATGCAGGTTTGACATCTGCTGTTCATCGAGCAACATTGAACGACGAGGAATTGGTAAGCCTTACATCTCATACATGTCATACACATACTGTCAAAATGTATTTGAAAAATAAGAAAGTCAATTCAACAATATCTACATCGCAGAAAATCTTGCATGTCTTTGCAAACATGCAACTTTAGGCCCAACGACTAATTTTCTTTAAATTATTCATTTGGCTAAATAAAATTGTTGCCTTACACTAACTATATTAAATAATCTGGCGTAAAATCACTAATCTAAAGAAAATAGTCATTTGGAGTTAAATAAACAAGAAACACCAAAGTAAAATGCTCATTATTGGCATCGATATATTATAGAAACATAACTAGATACTACAGTTGTAAGGTTCGTTACAGAAAATGCACGTATATAAGAAGACGCTACAGGCCCTCATATATCCGATTTCTTCGACAACTCCTCACAACTTCGTTCTCTGGACGGCCACCTCTCCGACGTACTGCTACGAGTGCGAAGGCCTCCTTTGGGGGATCGCTAGACAAGGGGTTAGGTGTACAGAGTGCGGCGTCAAATGTCACGAGAAATGCAAAGATCTGCTTAACGCGGACTGCTTACAAAGTAAGTAACGCTTGAAACAAAGTCCTCATTTAAAAGGGTATGTTCAATTTGAAACTTCTTTTATATAAGAAGTGCTTTTGCGTATAAATAAAATCATCGTCATATAAACTTTTATCCGTTAAGGAAATATTTGTAAAGGAATAATTTATTCTATGACCTCAAAAAATCTTATTTATCTTAAGATCTAAATGGGATTTATTTTATCATATAAAAATAAAGTGATTTGTGGGAGTTTACTGCTTAAGAAACGATTTAAAATGTGCGATACGAACAAAAAAATATAATGAGCAAAATTGTGCGAGTTGTACGTTTGTGACGTAGCTCCGGAGTAACTCCTTATCATGCTTACGTCAGTAACAGTACAAGTCCATGTTTCACTTCAGAAACGTGTTCGTTCTTAAGGAGTAAGCTTAAGGAGCGTGTCGGATGACATGCGCCGTTTTTATACTTTCCTGTAAGATATATATGTTGCTGATGTTATAATGTAAGTATATCTCGTAAGAAGGTCGTTACATCATATCGATTTATTAAAAAATTCTGTATTCAGTCGACTGTGAAGCGGCGTTCTCTTATTAAACTCAAGCAGTGTCAAGACCCTCTCGTAGTGGGTCACATAGTAGATAAGATCTACGCTGAAGTACGGCGGCTGAGTCCATCGTGTGTGGTCAAAGATCGGGGAAAATATCTTAATCCAATAACTTAGGCACTTCAAATTTTATTCGCTAAAGAAAGACCGTACAATGTTTTCATTCTTTTATAAGGTAATAACTTTGATGTGATTAAATAATGTGTTTTAATATTGCAATATTTGTCAAAAATTTTTAGCCTATCAAAATATCGGCAAAATTATGCCCTGGCAAAAATTTCAAGATTGGAAGTTTTATAATAGCATTGAGTATAAAATTCTTATATGGTCTTAATATAGTTATCATACCATACAAAAGTATAATTTATACCTTCCATTTTATAAACTTAGCTGTTCCCAAGGACCCTTGACATAATTTAGTCACGATAGCACGTAAAAATACAGGCGGAAGTGCAAAGAGTATTTCAAGGCTCTCCAAAACTAAGATGTTTCAACAGCTCTTGCGACGTCATTCAATTTATTGAGACGTTCCCACTAAATATATTTGTGAGTGAATTCTGAGGTCTTATTCTGATTGTTTTGAAGATAACATAAAAAATATATATTTCCTTCATGTATAATCCTATTTACGCTATGTTGTATTTAAGTAGGAGCAAAATATATTTTAATATAATTAAAAATAAATATTTAGTAGATCAAAATAAGAATATATTAAAATAAATATCACTTGTCAAGAAAATAAATAATAATAAAATATGTGAAGCAAAACCTTACGAAACATTTTTAAGAAAATTGCGCGGACGGAGGAGTATCAAATTTGGCACACTTATAGTTTATGTGTAAGAGAAGTGCAGAAAGCTAATGTTTTTTAATAATAATGTTTTTAAAGTACTTTAATGAATCAAACTTTACACACACTACCATGCGTTTAACACATTAATATATAAGGCACACGTAATTATTGATGAAGTTGCTATGCTTTTGAAAGTGTTGAAAATTTTAGTTTTAAATTACAAAAAAGTTTCACTTAGATCGAATCTTCGCGGAATCGCTAGTTTTTATAAAAGTGCAAAAGCAAAAAAGAATTTATGCTAAAATAAAAAAGGGTATATAGTTTTGATATCATATGATGTTACGATCTTATTGTTGTATCTAATATATGTATGTACATGTATATGTGACCTCATTCATATTACATCGTTGTTAAAATGAAATGTTGTTGTAGTATAGTTAAGTGTAGCTTCAATTCAGGTGTGCATGCGTCACTCCTAAGTGTATATCCAATAAAATACCTAGAAAAATTATAGACACGACTCAAAATTGAAGAGAATCATTACAAATTTAGTGTTCTAGATTTCGAGTCATTTTAGACCTTTAAAAGAGCATGATTCCCTTTCAAAAACCTTAGCTTGATCGATGTGCATGGCTATCGATTTTGGTGTTTTTTTTTTTCTAAAACTGAGTCCTTTTATTTGGCTAGATGTGCACTATCATGAATATACAGGCGGGCAGTCGTTCGCGGTCTTACAACTAAACGCAGCTCCGTCGGTTTTGTCGAGATTTAAACGTTTCTAGTCGACTGCACGTCATCGCCATTTTAGTCTGCATTTTTAAAGCATTGATACTTTGTTTCTGATCTAAATCTTCTCTTTTTTATTTTCATCTATTTAAATTTATCTAATTCAATGATTAACTGATTTATTTTATTCTAAATCTATTATCAACATTATATCTCTTTTTCTTTTATTTCCTATTCTGTAATCAATGTTTTTGAATGTAGACTTGTCACGTAGATAGGGATCGGTTCTTTCATTTTGTATGTTAATCGGGTTGCCCCGCCCAGCGCCGAAACTAATTCGAGTCCCTTTACGATCTTGTCAAATCTGTACAAACCAATCTACATTTTACACACCGCTCTTAATAAAAAACGCCTCAAAGCTTCGTGAACACAAGTGTCCTAACAAGTTTATGACTAACATGTGCCTGTTAGCAATGTGTGCACGCAATCCAGTTTGCCCACTTCAATATTATATGTGGTCTTTTAGTTTATGTTTCTATGTTTTTTTTTAGATTCTCAAACTACAGCTGTTTAATTTCTTAACGTTTCGTTTTTCTGTCTATTACATTGTGGTTCCTTAAACTTTACTAACTAAAATGAATGAATGTCAATATACAATATCTATATTTAACAAAATATGAAACGGTTCGAACAGAGAAATTCAAAGATAATTAAATTTTTTATCTTAACGCTATTTACAATGTTGCTCGTCCATTGGTTTAATGTACGGACAATAAGATTTTTGTATATGTAAATAGCCTTCAGATATCATTTGATATACAGGCACCGTGCTCAGGTTTGCTCCGGCTGGCGCCGCTCAAGGTCATCGTCCTGATTAGACCCGACAAAAAAACCCACTTTGGGTCAGAGAAGTTGGAGTCTGGTCAGGTCGCGGCCTCTGGGTGGTCGTTGCAGGCCTGACCGCAGGGCGGGGGGCCCGTCCGGCGCAGCCCGCGGCAACCGAGAACAGTGTTGGCACCGCCTGAGTAGTGTGTTTCGCAGGAGCCGCTGAAAAGTCTTCGAAACACGGCGCCGAAGACAAGGCGAACTCTATAATCACGGCAATGAAGGAAAGAATGAAACAACGCGAACGGGATAAGCCAGAAATATTTGAACTCATCAGGTATAAATTAGATGATCATTTTGTCTGAATTATTAACGATTTTTCTTATTTTTCTTTAACCTACAGAGCTGATGGTTAAATTTGAACGGTGCTTCACTTCATAAAAATGTTTTTGTAGAATTAAACTAATTATGATTTTGACACTAATGTATGTGTAACAGACAAGTCTTCAGCATCGAAGGGGATGGTCATTCGGCGCACATGAGCACGGTGAAGCAGTCAGTCCTGGATGGTACTTCGAAATGGAGCGCCAAGATCGCGATCACAGGTTCGAAGATGTGTCGTGGTTAACGATCTTAATTTGCAGCGTTTCGCGAGCGGCCACGGGACGGCGGGACGAGCGACGGCCGCGCACACATTATTGACCCGTATGTTTCGTTTCATGTGGCGGCCAGACGGACTTTTAGCGTCGATCCTGATACACACATAGACACCCTCGAACAAGCAGAACAGATCACTATTGAAGGGACGTCAAAATGGTCCTGCAAAATCGCCATTACAGGTTTGCAGTGGTCTTTCGCGGCTATGAACCGCACGCTCGCAAAATTTGATCTATTAGACATTGATTTCGCCTTATTTCTCTATACTATAATGTCTGCTAAAATTATCACGTGCTGTGATAAGCTCATTAGCGTTAAAGCTTTTTATTTTGTAATCGCTTACCGACTATATAACTTAAGTTTACGCAAATATTACTTATAATAGAACTGCTTTAACTGTTCTATCTCGGTTTATTTAAATATCCTACAATGTCAACTATTCAGTGACTTTACAGCTAGTCCAGTGACCATAGTCGCTGTAATGTGACTGATAGATTGATATTGTAAAATACCTAAATAAACTGTCATATAATACGTTAAAGCAGTTGTAATGCTTACATTATACTTATGCGACAAGAACTCCATAAGATATATTATCTTGGTTATATTAGCCATTTTAGCAGACATTAGTCTTGCAATTCTACTTAAATTTCTAACCCAGTCTATTCACGATAAATAGTGCACAGCTCAACTCACATTGAAATAACGTAGCAATATCAATTTACACGAGGAAATTCCACGAATCCACACACAGATTTCAAATTAGGATAACAAGAAAATAGTAACGCACATAATATTTATTATACCAACCACAGATTCCTTTCACTTTGAAATAAATGCAACAGGGCAGCACGACTGCAAACACAACTGCATGAAAGTTAGGACCAAGACGATCCTAACACATTAACAGATTTGCAATGAACTTTTGAATTCACATTTTTTTCACAATAACATATAAATTTTTATTATTATAATAGATTTATTACAGAATAGATGAATGCAAATGACAACTAGCGAAACGGAAAGCATGCACATGGACCCCCTATAACCAACTTCAATTCTGTCTCTTTCTTTCTTCCTTACAATGCTCGATTCGTGAAAATTCCAATATTTAGATACCATAATGTATAAACCCGTATCTTAAGACGTTTCTGGACCAAGTTTGCAGTAGAAGTTGCGATTGTAGTCGCTATATTCAAGTTGTTTTAGTCTCAATTTGGGCATAATTAGATGACATCTTGGTAGTTTTGAGGCTAGTGACTTCCGTCCTTTGATTACGACCACAGGATACTCGCCAGAACTACTGTAATGCTTCAACGGTTGGTAAGTAGCTAAAATAGAATCATATTATAAGCCATCTCATGTACTTTGGAGTAAAAAGGTACCATTGTTGAGTTGTGAAATTCATAATCAAGAAACATCAAAATCAGAGTCAATATTTCTTTGCAATGTATTAAGGCTTTGGCTAATATCGGTGTAGCCTAACGTAAAGTGATTTGTGAGTATATTGATGTACCATCATATAAGTATATAAGAGTAAATGTATATGTAATTAATATATAAAAAATATTTATTTAACTTTTTATTTAAAGTACTTTATATACGGGGGAAACTTTTACAGGTTTTCTATACAATTTAATTAGGTATGTAAGGTAAGGATCGAAAAATCGAATACAATAATACAATAATTAAATAATAAAATATATAAATTTCTATTTTTTTATTGTTTTAACTTGAAATTGACTAAATTAGATTTATAGCAAATGACTTAGCCTGACAAGATTTTTGATATTTTTAATAACACCTGCCTAATTTGTAGTTGTTATTTTTATTTCTAATTGTAAAGTAGGGTCAATATTGTTATTTACTGACACAAGTTTTCTATATACAGTGATCTGCGCCCAAGGGCTTATCGCTAAGGACAAGAGTGGAACCTCCGACCCTTACGTCACTGTACAAGTCAGCAAAGTGAAGAAACGAACAAGGACCATGCCCCAAGAACTGAATCCAGTGTGGAATGAGAAGTTCTATTTGTGAGTACATTTTATAAACCACCTTTTCATTGTCCTCATTCTGTCTACTTGTTAAATTATCTAGTAAACGTCAGAACTAATCATTTAACTAATAAAGTCAGATAGAATCTATACATATAATAAATCTGTAGAAGGGTCAATTCTGTATATTGAAATAATTGAAAAAATAAGTAGCAGGGGGTTACGACCCCCTGATATTTATTTTCTGAATCTGGACTGGATCGATACCAAATCCAAATATGCGATTAAAAAAATTTTTGTCTGTCTGTATGTTCAGGCATCACGTGAAAACTAACGGTTCGATTTTGATGAAACTTGGTATAATTATACCTTATTATCCTGGGCCTTATTTATTACAAATGCCCATTATACCTTATTATAAATGGAATACTTTATGTCCTGGAAAAATACGTAGAAAAAAATAAATCCATCCACGCGAAGACCGACATCCGCGCGCACGGAGTCGCGGGCGGAAGCTAGTAGAATATAAAGATAGCAAAACTAATAAAATATATAGCATATTCTTTTTCTTGTACTTTGAAAAAATCTCAGATATATTTTCTACATTATCATCTAATAAGTAATTTTAAAAAGCAATTTCTTGCTTGAAACTTCAGTCACGTTAACGACGACATAGCAAATTTTTAATTTCTAATCTCCATTTTCCTTTACAGCGAATGCCATAACTCCTCGGACCGGATAAAAGTGCGAGTGTGGGACGAGGACAACGATTTGAAGTCGAAACTTCGGCAGAAGTTGACGAGGGAGTCCGACGACTTCTTAGGTCAAACCATTATCGAGGTAAAGAATAAAAATGCTAATACTCCAACAAAAACTTCGGAATAATTGGATGGTGTTTCTTTTAAAGCGGCCATTCTGCGAAGTTACTACATATAAAAGTATAAAAACTTGTATTGTTCTAAAAGAAAATTAAATTTTACCGTTTTTGCTCTTATTTATACAAGCGCGGTCTAAAATCAACTCAATTTTAACAAAAAGAATCACTTTATTTCGTAGCTCGATTCGCGCTAAGAATAATATTTGGTGACCCGAAATACAGGCCCCATAAGCCTAGCTTGGGCACCAGTCTCTCGCAATATACCATCATAAATGTAATTATGTTCCTTATGTTGCATAATAATAATTGTAACCAAATGTATATTGTGGTGATGAGAAATATATATATAATATATATTAAGTATATTATTATATATATTATGTTTATTTTTTTTGTGGATAGACAATAGAAGCTTATGAGCAATAAGAATTTATCGAATTTGAAATTTATCAGGACAACATTAGCCGAACTGAATAATATTTCTACATAAATTATTACACACTATTATACAATACATACTTGGGATACATTTGCATATATAAACATGGATTTTCGGGCCTGGTAACTCTACTTACGAATAGCCTTTTGCATAATCGCTAAATATGTTCTGAAGTTGCAAAACTGTTCTATACATAGGTCCGAACGCTATCCGGGGAGATGGACGTCTGGTACAACTTGGAGAAGAGAACCGACAAGTCGGCCGTCTCTGGAGCCATCAGACTGCACATCAACGTCGAGATCAAGGGAGAGGAGAAGGTGGCTCCGTACCATGTCCAGGTAAGTCTAAAGTCCAGCGCCGGATTAAGTCCGTATTATGTCCAAGTAAGTCTAGGGGTCGCGTACAGCGCCGGATCAAGTCCAGGTAAGTCTGGGTGATAAGATAAGTTTAATAATTATAAATTGAAGTCCTTAAATTCCAGTTTTTCAGTTTAATCAGTTTGACAAATGTCTTTGTTGACCTTTAATGGTTACAGTATCAATGTGTTTAAACTTTGTTGAATATAAAATTAATCCATGTTATTATCAATAAATATATTCTGTCTTTTTATAATACTGATCGTCAATAAATTGCTATAAAACTTGAGTAATTTATATCGAAAATGCATATTAATCAATAATCTTTTCTTTAACTCTAAATGGCCATCCAGCTTTCTTTTTTTTAAATCCATATTTTTAGGAACAAAAACAACTAAATGATTTTAATTAAAGATGACGAATACCTAGTATGCTGCAAATTCTTCATCACTTCTATGCTTGTAACTTAAAAGATTGTATAGAACGACTTAATATAATTAGACTTAAATTAATATAATCCTGATATAAGTACCTTTTTTGACTTTTCGCGTAAGGATAAGATTAAGATATGACGTAATTTACTTACTTATTACTTACTTACTTGATATTAAAATTGAACAACCTGTAGAAGTTAATTTGGCGATTTCGCGAGTTCGCATGGGGCGGCAACAGGTCAAGAGATTGGCACCATGCCTTGGAGTCCCGCCAACAATGGTTTTATGAAACCATTGGAGTAATTGTCAACACTTGAATTTCAATGAATTATTCATTACTTTCAAGATTTGGTTGCATATTTACGGCATTTTTGATTGCCCTGACTGACTGATTTGAGGTGTCCAACGCCTACTGCAGTTCTTGTTATGTTAATATTATTGTTCCTGTCTATATTTCCATATTTTTCTGCTAGCTGTTGCTTTAGTCTGCCGAGCTTGGGACTAATTTTGCAACACCTAAAATGTGAATGAATAATGAACTAGTATGTCAATTTGCAAAATAAACGTTTATTTATTCAATCACTGACGGTAAAGTAGAAATTCAGATGATACTGGCGTACAGTACCGGCTATGCTGTCGATTTTCGTGCGGTTTGAAAGTAGCCATGAATGGGTGCTGGTGGTACGGGCGAAGAGCCCATTGCCCCTGGAAGCAGAAGTAAAAGTAATGCAATGCAAGATGCTGTCGCGTTTCGTGCGGTGTGTAAGTAGGTGGCCTATGGAGGGGGGGAGGAAGGGGGGAAACGCAACTGTGTATAAACTATACTTCTATATGTCTATGGGCGTCGGTAGTCATGAAAATGGCTCCGGCTGCTCCTTTGCCAACTTGTACTAAAAAAATCTGCATAACGATCGTGCGGAAATCTATGGACGTCGGTGGTCGTCAAAAGGCTCCGACTGCTAGTTTGCCCCCTTATACTATAAAAAAACGCACATACCGCACGAAATGCGACATAGCTGCCGCTACAAATATATACCCGTTTTTAGGCCTGTAGTCACTAAAATTACATAACCCCGTTTCAGGCAATAAAATGTATGTAATATAGAAATCCATTTTAAACGGCCATCCCGCAAATTCGAAGCCATAACTAAATACCATTGCCCGTAAATGGCTTAAAAGAGCATTTAGCTGAGAACGTTTAAACTTCTGGGTCTCCGAATGCCCTAATTACCTTTGAAATCGTACCTCCTCAAATTTACGGCTTTCCCCATAATCCTTTACTTAAAAATACGAGCTAATTTGTAATTTCGAATAGCAAGCACTGCTACAGTCGTACCGGTACCTATGTATAAAGAATTAGCCGCAAGTAAAATAATAGAGAGTTATCATATCATTTTTTTTATAGTCTAAGGGGCAAACGATCAATCGGAACTATTTTCATGACTAACGACGCATATAGACTTGCGCATAGAGGTTATACAGATTCGTTGCCCTCCTTGCTCCTCCTCCCTCCATGGGCCACCGGCTAATTACACACCACGCGAAAAGCGACAGCACAGCTGTCACTTTACGCCGTTTTCTTGTAAGCGAGAGGTACCTCTCCGGCCCAATTCGGCGACATGCATGCAGGCAGTGTGGCGCTACCTCTTATCAAAACTTCGGCTACATTATTCCACATTATTCATAAGATTGAAAAAAAGTGTGTGCTTTATACCACACAACTGTAGTAAAACTTAATTATTGAATTTCATTACCGTAGTTACCATGACATAACATGTCATATAATATTTATTTTTAAATACAAAAAAGTTTTACTTAAAACGAATTTGAATTGTCAATTTGAAAACTTCCATTGGCCTCGTCCGACGTGTGATTTTTGTAACGCTCTCGCCAAATGCCCCAAGTCAAGCGCGCGTATAGACGTTTTACTTAAAAAAGGCATGCGCTTCACATTATTACAGCTTCACATTTGTAGATCAGCAGTTCTGCTATAAATTACCTGGTTAAATATAAATGGAAAAACAAAAAAGAAAAGAAAAAAGAAACCCAGACGATTTGATCATGATTACAAAGCAAACATTTCCTTCCGCTCTGGGACCAATTGGGATGGTATTGGATTTAAATCTCACCTGTACAATTCTCCTGTTTTCAACTGCATTGCAGTACGAGGAGTTACGCCAGCCAATTAGCGTCATTATTGTAAAATCAAGAGATCATCGTGCGATAATGACATTATTCCGAATGCCTTTCAATATGCATTGATTTAATGTCGTTATTGACTTTACTGCGTAGCTTATTATAATATTGCAGATCATATTTTCACCTGCAAATACGTTTGTGTCATAATATATTGCAATTATATTTGTTGTCAGTAAAATAGTATCTTTCTCAGTCTTTGACTAAATTCATGAAAATTTAAAAGAATGACAGCGTAGCTCTACATGAAAATTGAAATGACATATATAATTCGTTAGTAACCTTAAACACTATTTATTTTTATTTAAACAAAAATTTTTTTTTTAAATAACTTTATGTTTTAAATAAGGACCTACTTTTATCAAAAAATATAAAGGTAATTATGATGGTTTCTCAAAAAATGTGTAAGCAATTTTAATTATTGTATACCACTTCTACCCGCATAAGGAATTATTGCTTGAAATATCTCAGAAAAAAAATAAATTTAACATCGCAATAAGGACTTTGACGGAGACATTTCATCACCATCAGCACTGGTGGTCCACTTTAGGACAAAGAATTTTATTTTTAGTATAAGGGGCAAACGAGCAGCCGTAATTATTTCAAGACTACCGACGCCTATAGACTTCAGCATCTTCCCGTACCTACATGGGCCACCATCTTCTTACACACCGCACGGAACGCGACAGCACAGCTTTCACTTTACGCTGGTCTCGTGTAAACGAGAGGTACCTCCCAGGGTTTGCTGGTCCAATTTGGCTGCATGCGTATAGTGTGGCACTACCTCTTACTCTTATGATAAATATCAAGACAAAAAGAATTCTTTCTAATCTTCATGTTTCTTAAATATAAGTTATGAAACCTTTGTCATAAAATATGCTAATCTCATAACTTGATTTAAGCGCTTAACTTAAGTACAGGTCGTTTTAACTTCGAATTGCTTAGAATATTCAAAGGCTTCCCTTCCAAACTTATCAGGAATTTGATTGGTCCCTTTATGAAGGCGTTCATCAAAGTACGTACCTATTACGATATAGCGAATGATGGGATTGTTTAAGAGCAGATTAATATTTAAGATTGTGGTTGGTATATATAGGTACTTATACTTACTTGTCTATATTAACATCGGTCGTCTTTTATATATTTTTTTGTAGTATAAGGGGGCAAACGAGCACTCAGAGCCATTTTCGTGACTACCGACGCGCATACATATCTGCGTAGAGGATACGCAGATGCGTTGCCCTCCTTCTGCCTCCCTACACGGGCCACCGGCTACTTACGCACCGCACGAAACGCGACAGTACAGCTGTCACTTTACTTTAGTTTTAATCATGTTGACCCAATTAGGCTACATGCATGTATGTCTTACTAAATACTTTTGTGGCTTGTTAAAGAGTTAAAACAAATACTTTTACTACCACCAACGTTAGTACACCTACAATTGCGTTAAATAGTTTTTTTTATTTGTATATTCGTTGAGGACTAGCTAAAGCGGCTAAGCCGTGGCATATGTTCAACTTTTTAACATAATTATGTAAATGCGCCACCTGTTGGACGCTTACATTACTTTGATAACAAAATGTAGTATGAAGTTTATTTCATTATCATCATCAGCCTATTGCAGTCCACTGTTGGGAATAGTCTTCTCCCATATCACGCCACTGGCCTATCAAACGAAGTTTCACGAAGGTTATTTGTCTATGAGAAAAGAAACTCACCATTTAAGAATAACTACAACGAAAAGGGCTTCTGAACTTAATTGATCAATATAAAGCTATCAAATTGCCTAAATTACAAGTGTATATTATGCCAAATATCATCAAAATCGGCTTAGTAGTTTCAGTGCCATTTGCGGACGTTTGTCCGCAAATGGCCGTGATATGAAATTTTTATATATAAGGACAGGGATAGTTATAACCAGGTGGAACAGGAATACCTATACGCCTCGCAGTTTCACCGCGTAAATTTCGATCACGTGGAAAATAGAAAATCTTTCTGGCATTCCATAGAAACATTTTTTCGGGATAAAAACAATCTTATGTGTTAATTGAATTAACACATAAGATTGTTTTTATTTTCCCTCTATGTGTGTGCCAAATGTCATGAAAAACGGTTCGGCCGTTTTTGCGTGAAGTAGTAACATACAAACAAACACACAAACTTTTGCATTTATTATATTAGTAGAAAGTAGGACTGGCTTATTATAATACTAACTACTACTATGTAGTAATAATGTCGTCTTGCCGAATTTCGACAACGTCGGCCATGTTGTATACATGTATTACACTGCAACGCGTGGCCCCGTCACCAAGTATCAAATATCCATGTTTTTGTTTCAATGACGTGACATTCGGTGACTCCAAATCCAATTAAGCCATGAGCTCATGGCTAACTTTTTACGGAACGAAGGCAAGTCGCGATAATTTCGATACAATTCGAACATGCGATCTTAGTTACCGTCTAATTAGGAGAAAATGTTTAATAACGCAAGGTTTTAACTATAAAAAGAGAAAATAGTTAATTACTTATGTAACTGTTTGGTTCATTACTGAGCGTTTAAATTCCTCAATGTTTTTAACTACAATCTTGTTAATCAGCTATTCCTAGTACAAGCTTAGGTTTTGTTAAGTACAGTATGAGTGTAAAAGCGGCCAGAATTGGAAGAGTTGAGAATCGCGTGATTGAAGTTCAATTCCTTGTGTATATTTGAAGACCTTTAGGAGGCCACAACGTAGGGTCCTAACCATTAGACGATCACGATAAATTTGTAAATGGTAGTGCCACATTACATGCATGCTGCCGAATTGGACCGGCACGACCGCGGAGGTACCTCTCACTTACACGATACCGGCGTAGACAGTTGTGCTGCGTCTCGTGCAATGTGTGAACAGCCGGTGGCCCTTGTAGGAGGTACAGCCTCTGTGATGTCTATGGGGTCGGTACACATGAAATTTGCTTCGATTCTTCGTTTCGAAATGGGCACTTTATACTATAAAAAAATCCACTGAAAACCTCTAGGAAGCATCCCTCTTCAGAGTTTTGAGAGAACTAAGAAGCTGACTGCGAGATCTGACTTCTCCCACTAGAGGCTGTTCCAACTGACATAGACCCTAACGTCTGAACCGTGGAATAAGTTCGGTTATTTATCGTTACATTTAAGCTTATCAAGAAGTTGAATAAAATTTATGCGGGTATGAAGTTAAGCCCCGCTGACAGGTTGAGTTCGCGAAGAGGGACGCGAGAGGTCGACGGTTAATGTACGTTTGTATCGTACGTCTTAAAGTTACACCTGTGCTAGTAATAATGTACCTTTACTCGTGTAACTAGGTGCCTGAGATAGGTGAAAATTTAAAATAAAAGAATATAAAACAATATAAATGTATAATACATTTTGAAAGTCATAAAAAATTACGAAGTCTAGGAAACAGCCACTCGTAGCTTTACTGTTAAGAGTTTTGAATCTTACGAATCCAAATAAAATAATATGTAGCCTAATTTTAAATTAGACAAAGTTAAATCCGTAATGTACTAGACTAGGTGTGTCACACCAGTTTTTTACATATATTAAGATATCCATACGATTATCTTTGGTACCTGGAAAATAGAAAATCGTAGAAAATCATCCCATGGCATTACATTTTTTCGGGATAAAAACTGTCCTATGTGTCAATCTAAGTTACCATCTATGTGTATGCTAAATTTTAGAGAATCAGTGCAGCAGTATTTGCGTGAAGGAGTAACAAACAAACAGACAAACAAACAAACATTCAAACTTACGCGTTTATACGAAATACATGTACCTATATTACAGTCCAATTCCATTTCTACTGATCTAGTCCGTGCCGTAACATACACTTAATCTCATAACAAAATATAATACGCTCGCCACATCTTTCTCACCTTACGTCAATTTTAATCCATCATTTACCTCACAAAGTGCTACTATCGTTAGGAGCGTTTTGTATAATATTCTATCTATCTAAGGCTACTAGAGATACAATTTTACAAAACATGTCAAAGATAGATCATTGACTACTGGAGGTAGAATTTTGACATATTCGTCCGTCAGTTAGCAACTTGTTGAACCGCAAGCGCTCCAGCGATGTCGCTTTGATACACGTATCTCCTCTCTATTGAAGTAATATTCTGAAGCAGCCACAAAGCGACGCAAGCATTCTGTGCGAACACAGGAATGCTGCCTTTGGCAAGTCGTCCCAAATTGTGAAATGTGGGATATTTTATAGCATGTTAAAACTTTATGTTATTATTGTATCACTAGCTGCGCTCCCCGATTTCACCCGCGTAAGTTTCGATCCCGTGGATATGTCGATATAAAGAAGAGATTTTTTAAACCCACTCGATAATGTGCACACACAATTTCATGAGAAACGGTCGAGCCGTATCGGAGGAGTATGGTAATTAACATTGTTACACGAGAAATTTACATATATAGAGAATAGATATATATATATATATAGCTCGGTATAAATAGGTAGTATTACATGGGATGGAGATGGCCTCGTGGTCTAGTGGTAAGCATGTCCATTCACACTCGTGAGATCCTGGGTTCGAATCCCGGATCGAACCAAAAAGTATTATCGGGATTTTTCAATATCTAATAACAGTCCGGAGTCTGGAAGTTAGCGGTGTATACAGCTCTGTGGCTCAGAAAGCACGTTAAGCCGGTCGGTCCTACGCCTTATGCCTCTCCGGTTGTGTCGGAGTGCTGTCTCACCGGATTAGAAGAATAACAGAAAAGAGCGCACTTGTGTCTGCGCAAACACTTGTGCACTATATTATGTCCTGCGCAGATGGCTCGTCCCTATAGAGTTGGCCGCTGTAAAGATTCGGATATGTCGATATTATTTATAATTATTATTGGGGTGCGATAAGTTGTTAGTAGTTTCATAGAAATACCAAGCCCAAGAGAAGCGAAAAAAAAAAGTGAAGCGAAATAGCATAACATTTTAAGAAATAGTTTATGTATAACTTGTTAGTTTCTGTAGTAGCTTCGTAGACCGTCGTCCTCAGTGGAAATACTGTTGACTTATTTAGTGTCATCGCTCTGTTCTAAGGCATATTCTTATACGTTTCAGGGTAGACTGGTCCTTTCTATAGTATAAGGGGGCAAACGAGGAATCGGAGCCATTTCATGACTACCGACGCACGCCCATCGATATCTAGACATAGGCATAGAGCTTATACACATGCGGTGCCTGTCCTCCTTCCACCTCCATGGGTCACCGACTACTTACACACCTGACACACACCTTGAAGTGACAGCTGTGCTGTCGTTTCGTGTGGCGTGTAATCAGACGGTGGCCTTTGGTAATTTGTATCTAATAATTATAAGTTGGCACGGACTTTTTGCGAGTTCCTCTCTCACTTGACTGTTTTTTTCGAATTCATAAAACATAAAGCCGTTGTTATTCTGTTTCGCAAACATATTTTTCATTATTTTCGATCATTAAAAATAATTACATCATTATCCGGACGACACAGTGAATCTCTCCGTCGTAATGGGAAAATAGATTGAGTTGTTAAAATGATGAATTATATTGTAATCTCGTTAGGAATCATTTAAGGGAAGCTTGTGGTAATGAAGTCGAGAAGGAAGGAAAAGAGCAGTGGAATGACATGTTTTTGATGGACACAGTCATTTTAGGAAAACGTAGTAGTACGAGTTAGAAAACGACCAGTCAGCGCCCATAGACATCCGCATAGAGGTTATAATTCAGCTGCAATGTAGCTTGGAACTACCTCCTACTAAAACTTTGTTTTTTTTCATAACTTCATATTATATATTAAGCAGTTAGGATATATTTAAGTTCTTTAACTACGTCCTAAGACGCTCGGAACTTAGTTTCAAACTAATTCCCTCGATGCCTCCCGCATAAAGTAGCGCAAACCTCAAAGGCTTCCCCACTTAGGTCACGTTTAGCCGCACAAAAAATATACTCATATTTTATAATCGAATTTATTTCGCATAAGCTTCATCTGAGATTAAAAACTTTATAAATACAGCCTTTGATGTAAAAACTTGAGCTGCGTTAGGACAGGGAATCATGAGTTTTATATTTAACTAGCTGTGCCCCGCGGTTTCACCCGCGTTTAATTTCTAAGAAATCCATATAAACTTCAACACCCTATTTCACCCCCTTAGGGGTTGAATTTCTAAAAATCCTTTCTTAGCGGATGCCTACGTCGTAACATCTACCTGGATGCCAAGTTTCAGATTGATCCGTCCAGTGGTTTGAGCTGTGCGTTGATAGATGGCTATGTCACGTTTGAGTTTTATATATATAGAAGAACCAAGCGAACGCGCATAGATATCCGCATACAGATGCGTAGCCTTCCATGAGCCACCGGATAATTATACACCGAACGAAACGGCGACAGCACGAATAACCGTTATGCCGGTATTGTTTTGACGACCAGGCTGGCGCAATGGTACAAGGCTCGGATAAGTGGAGCATGTTGCGCCAGGGGTCGCGGGTTCGAATCCCGCCTTGGTCATGGATGTTTATCTATGTATTACATGTATTTCCATAATAAAAATCTTAAATATGTAAAATTCCTTAAATTTATAAAACATATTATTAAATATATTCCGTTGTCTAGTACCAGTAACACAAGTCCTTACGGTACTTAGCACGGGGCTAGGCTAACGTGGTGTTTAAAGTCCACAGATCTTAAAAAAAAAAAATGTGTAAGCGAGAGTTACCTTCCCGGTCGTGCAGGTCCAATTTGGCTACATACAGCGTGGCACTACCTCATTTTTTGTCCACCTTCACTTCAGAATTAAGTAAGTGATAGAATTTTGGAACTGACATACTGACATACAGCTCAAGCGGAAGACCGACGCCTCTGCCGACGCTGACAATTTCTGCCAGCAAACGCCGAGTTGAAGACCGATTTACAAGGACCACTTACATTTTATAATTTGTAATGTCTGTAATTTTTCATTTGTGTGGCTCTTAGTAAATAAATGTTTTCTTTCTTACATTTTTAGCTTACATTTTAGCTTCTTTTAATTGTTTCTGTTAAGTAGTTCTCTCTCAACTTCAGGGAAATCAAGCCCAAGGCCAGTGTAATGTTGATTCAAAAATCTCGTTCTTTAGTCCGTAGATGAAGGTAGATTTTTTTATAGCATAAGGGTGCAAACAAGCAGTTGGTGCTATTTTCATGACTACTATAGGCATATACATGACATGAGTCTATACAGATGCGTTGCGTCCTCCTCTCCCCTCCATGGGCCAGAATTGCAGGTTTAAAACCAAAAATATACCTAGCACTTTAATCCAACATATTTCTCTTGATAAGAAACCGCGGTAATCGTTGCCATTAAGGCTTCAAAGGCATCTTAATCTACCCAAGAGCTTACATTAAACGAAATGGGAAACCGCCTTAATTCCAAATCGAATCTTTTGTACTTATTATGATGTAAAAGCTCGGCTGAAATGTTCAAACAGCATGAAGTGACGGTGACTTTGCGTGCGATTAAATCTATGTTTTTATATATTAGCTATGTAAGTTTATTATAAATATATATGTAATGTAATATATATGGTATTTATTTTATTATTTAAATGAAATAATTATTTGATATTAATTATTAGTATTTTGTTTTATTGTTGTTTTCTTTTTAATGGACCTACTCATCTCTAATTATTTTAAATGTCCTTTTTCCCGGTTGTCTGGAAGAAATCGCTTCCTTAGCGATAAGACCGCCTGTTTGCTCTTATCATTAAGTTGTATTACTGTATATATATATATTCATTGTGGGCAAATAAAGAATATTTTCTTTCTTTCTTCTTTCTATGTTATGATAAAATACATACATTTGCACTAAATACATTCATTGTAACCTTAAAAATTTGTAAATTTATAAAACTGCTGCCTTTATACGTCATAAAGGGCACCACCAGGCTCTCAGATATTAGATAGCTAGTAATTTTTACAACATATTTTGTTCTACAACTTTTCACTTAACTCAATAATTTGATTTTAAATATATATATTTTTAAAGTTTTTGTAAGTCCTTCGCGGCCTTCGTATATAGACAGTTGTATTGTGTGTGTTGTGGTTCGTTGACCTTACCTAGCGTAGGTACGCGATGCACTTATAACGCTCGGACTAAATATTTAATTCATACTAGCTGTGCCCCGCGGTTTCAACCGCGAAATCCATATAAACTTCAACACCCTATTTCACCCCCTTAGGGGTTGAATTTCTGAAAATCCTTTCTTAGCGAATGCCTACGTCGTAACATCTACCTGGATGCCAAATTTCAGCTTGATCCGTCCTGTGGTTTGGGCTGTGCGTTGATAGATGGCTATGTCACGTTTGAGTTATAAACTCAATATATATAGATTTATTTTTGTATGAAACAATAAAATAGCGAATTATGAAAAGTTGTATAACAAATGTTGTTGTTCAAGATACTATATCTAGAAGTCCTACTAGAACTAGTTCTGAGAGCTTGCTGGTATTTTAAAAATAGCCCTTTATGTGCCAAAATACAAGTAAAAAATCTTTTTTTTTATGGTGGGCAAAAGAGCAGTCGGAGGCATTTTCATACGCCATAGATATCCGCACAAAGGTTATACAGATGCGCTGCCCTCCTTTCTCCTCCCACCTCCGTGGGCCATCGGCTACTTACACACTGCACGAAACGCGACAGCACAGCTGCCACTTTACGCCTTCTCGCGTAAGCGAGATTAGAACATAGTCAGCTTCAAGTTAGCTCCAGTTAGCTTCAATACGCGCCTGGGGTTTGCGCCATAGAAACGTACATGATTGTGTAGTGCAAGGTGCTTACCAGACGTAACCCAGTAAAGCGCTTACGCTGGTTTCGCTGATTCTGGTACTTTTTACCCGATTTTACACCTTTTTTTCCACAGAATGTTACCCCAATATTTTTTTATAATTTTCGTTGTAAAATATATCTGTATGTTTGTGTGTGTTTGTTATACACGCGTCACGTAACATAATCTGAATTTCAAATCGGTATACTAGTACCATTTTAATAAGTTACATCGATGTACCTGCGCAGAACGCATTCTTTTGAAAGGCGCGAAAATATTTCAGCCAATCAGCAGGCTGTACTTTTGCGCGAAAAATTCTTTGTCTGCCATTGGCCAAACGAGAGTGCGCCATATTGACAAACGCCATTTCTTTT
>LUGF01050514.1:170694-189738 GCA_001625245.1 Calycopis cecrops
AATCACGCGTTTTTGATGGACACAGACATTTTATATATACATCAGTGTGTTTTAACAAATAAAGATATTATTATTATTATTATTATTATTATTATTTTAGGAAAACGTAGTAAAAAAGTGGGATAACGACCAGTCGGAACCATTTTTATGACTACCGATTCCCATAGATATCCGCATAGAGGTTATAATTCAGCTGCAATGTAACTTGGAACTACCTCGTACTAAAACTTTGCTTTTTTTCATAACTTCATATTATATATTAAGCAGTTAGGATATATTTAAGTTCTTTAACTACGTCCTAAGACGCTCGGAACTTAGTTTCAAACTAATTCCCTCGATGCCTCCCGCATAAAGTAGCGCAAACCTCAAAGGCTTCCCCACTTAGGTCACGTTTAGCCGCACAAAAAATATACTCATATTTTATAATCGAATTTATTTCGCGCTTCATCTGAGATTAAAAACTTTATAAATACAGCCTTTGATGTAAAAACTGAGCTGCGTTAGGACAGGGAATTATGAGTTTTATATTTAACTAGCAGTGCCCCGCGGTTTCACCCGCGTTTAATTTCTAAGAAATCCATATAAACTTCAACACCCTACTTCACCCCCTTAGGGGTTGAATTTCTAAAAATCCCTTCTTAGCGGATGCCTACGTCGTAACATCTACCTCGATGCCAAATTTCAGCTTGAACCGTCCAGTGGTTTGGGCTGTGCGTTGATAGCTGGCTATGTCACGTTTGAGTTTTATATATATAGATATATAAGAAGAAAGAGAACGCGCATAGATATCCGCATACAGATGCGTAGCCTTCCCTCCTCCATGAGCCACCGGATAATTATACTCCGAACAATACGGCGACAGCAAGAATAACCGTTATGCCGGTATTGTTTTGACGACCAGGCTGGCGCAATTGTACAAGGCTCGGATAAGGGGAGCATGTTGCGCCAGGGGTCGCGGGTTCGAATCCCGCCTTGGGTTCGAATCCCGCCTTGGTCATGGATGTTTATCTATGTATTATAATGTATTTCTATAATAAAAAACTTAAATATATAAAATTTCTTAAATTTATAAACATATTAAATATATTCCGTTGTCTAGTACCCGTAACACAAGTCCCTACGGTACTTAGCACGGGGCTAGGCTCGTGGTGTTTAAAGTCCACAGATCTTAAAAAAAAAAAAAATGTGTAAGCGAGAGGTCCCTTCCCGGTCGTGCAGGTCCAATTCGGCTACATACAGCGTGGCACTACCTCATTTTTTGTCCACCTCCACTTCAGAATTAAGTAAGTGATAGAATTTTGGAACTGACATACTGACATACAGCTCAAGCGGAAGACCGGTGCCTCTGCCGGCACTGACAATTTCTGCCAGCAAATGCCGAGTTGAAGACCGATTTACAAGGACCACTTACATTTTATAATTTGTAATGTCTGTAATTTTACATTTGAGTGGCTCTTAGTAAATAAATGTTTTGTTTCTTACATTTTTAGCTTCTTTTAATTGTTTCTGTTAAGTTGTTCGCTATCAACTTCAGGGAAATCAAGCCCAAGACCAGTGTAATAGATGAAGGCAGATTTTTTATTTTATAGCATAANNNGGGGGGGGGAACACACAGTTGGTGCTATTTTCATGACTACTAGAGGCATATACATGACATGAGGCTATACAGATGCGTTGCTTCCGCCTTTCCCCTCCATGGGCCTGAATTGCAGGCTTAAAATCAAAAATATAGCACTTTAATCCAACATATTTCTCTTGATAAGAAACCGCGGTAATCGTTGCCATTAAGGCTTCAAAGGCATCTTAATCTACCCAAGAGCTTACATTAAACGAAATGGGAAACCGCCTTAATTCCAAATCGAATCTTTTGTACTTGTTATGATGTAAAAGCCCGACTGAAATGTTCAAACAGCATAATGTGACGGTGACTTTGCGTGCGATTAAATCTATGTTATGATAAAATACATACATACACACACACACACACAATACATTCATTATAATCTTAGAAATTTGTAAAGTCATAAAACTGCTGCCTTTATACGTCATAAAGGGCTTAAAACACCACCAAACTCTCAGATATAATAGATAGTAGTTAGTAATTTTTACAACATTTGTTCTACGACGTTTCACGCAACTCAATAATTTGATTTTAAATATTTTTTTAAAGTTCTTGTAAGTCCTTCGCGGCCCTCGTATATAGACAGTTGTACTGTGTGTGTGTTGTGGTTCGTTGACCTTACCTAGAGGAGGTACGCAATGCACTTATAACGCTCGGACTAAATATTTAATTCATACTAGCTGTGCTCCGCGGTTTCAACCGCGAAATCCATATAAACTTCAACACCAAATTTCACCCCTTAGGGGTTGAATTTCTGAAAATCCTTTCTTAGCGGATACCTACGTCGTAACATCTACCTGGATGCCAAATTTCAGCTTGATTCGTCCAGTGGTTTGGGCTGTGTGTTGATAGATGCCTATATTACGTTTGAGTTTTATACTCGTATATAATATATAGATTTATTTTTGTATGAAACAATAAAATAGCGAATTATGTAAAGTTGTATAACAAATCTTGGTGTTCAAGATATGATATATCTAGAAGTTCTACTAGAACTAGTTCCGAGAGCTGGCTGGTATTTTAAAAATAGCCCTTTATAAAAAATATTTAAGAATAAAATAAGGTTCTTTAATGATCCAAAATACAAGTAAAAAATCTATTATTTTATGGCATAGGAAGGCAAACGAGCAGTCGGAGCCAATTTCATGACTCGGTGACGCCCATAGACATCCGCACAGAGGCTAGACTGGCGGCCATCGGCTTACACACCGCACGAAACGCGACAGCACAACTGTCACTTTACGCCTTCTCGTGTAAGCGATTCGAAGCGATTCCATAGAAACGTACATGATTGTGTAGTGAAAGGTGCTTAACCGACGTAACCCAGTAACGCTGATTACGCTCGATCTGTTACTTTTTACCCGATTTTACACCTTTTTTACCCTGCGCCACAGAATTACCTCAATATTTTTTTATAATTTTCGTTGTAAAATATATCTGTATGTTTGTGTGTGTTTATACACGCGTCACGTAACATAATCTGAATTTCAAACCGGTACTTTGTTGCTAGAGGTATAATGTGAAATGTAGCGTATGGTTCGTCATATTAAACAGTCTGAAATACATAATACTAAGTACTATAAGGACTTGTGTTACAAAAAATGGAATAGACTTAATATATTTATGGTAAACTTGATTTATAGTTCTTATTGCTCCGCATATACATTACATACATTTACAGTAATAGTATTATAGAAAATTAATGGCAAATTGTGAGTAGCTGATGCTTCATAGGAAGGCAGGAAAGGTGAATAACGCATCTGCGTAAAAACTGTGCGGATTTTCATGGGCGCCGATTGCCATGAAAATCTATGCGATTGCTCATTTGGCCTCTATACTGTTAAAAAATATACTGAATATAATTAAAGTTCCAATAAACAAACTCCTTTTTGTTCTTCATCCGTTTTTCCGTGTATACTCGTGAAATTGTGTAACAGATTCGCTCAAAGCAAAATGGAAATAGGAGAGTCGAAATACAGGATACAGAATCTCGTTCAATCCTGTAATATCCTGTAAATCCTGTAATAGATATTTCGTATATGTCGTGATTGCTTTTAGTGCTGACATGCTTGACGTGTCAGGTCGATTCATGTCATACATAATATATGCTTAGTGAGTGACACCCGTGGAAACTGCTCTTTCCGTCCAGGATTATGTTATCGCTGTTGATTTATAAACTAGGCTTCACCCGCGTCAAATTTATGACAAGGCAACCATTTTGTTTTTTATAGTAGGTATAGCAAACGAGCAGTCGGAGTCATTTTCATGACTACCGACCATAAACTCCCGCGTAGAGTTTATACAGATGCATTGCTCTCCTTTTGAGCATATATATAGTATAAGGGGAAAACGAGCAATCGGAGTCATTTTCACGACTACCGACGCCCAAAGACATCCGCATAGAGACTATACAGATCCTCCCTCCTTCATGGGCCACCGACTACTTACCACACGAAACGCGACAGCACAGCTGTCACTTTACGCCGGTCTCGTGTAAGCGAGAGGTACCTCGGAGGTCGTGCCGGCCCAATTCCGCTGCATGCGTGCAGCGTGGCACTACCTCTTACAATAGACCTATTAGCTAAATATTGGCGAACTTGCCATCAACTAACTCAATACATTTGCTGCAAAATTTTAGAACATATAACCTGCTAAGCCACAGGAAGACCGTAGACTAATAGACCTAAATTAGGTAATAATTAGGTCGTCTATAGTCAGGATAATAGCACTGGATTTAGGTCGATAAATCCGACTAAAATTGAATTTTCCCGACGTCACGGGCTACAAGTTATAATAATGTTAGTCGACCAAAGCTTTCTCGGTTATGTACGTTCGAACTAGGGTTGCCAGGTGTTGGGATTTGGCGGGACACGTCCAGTTTTTACAGTTGTGTAAGGCCTTTACACAAGTACGGCCTATTGTCAGTCTTTTGACGAGTTTACCGAAAAGTTGTAATAAATAATAAAAAGAAGTGTAGTGCATAAGACAAAACTACAATTTTTTTCTCTAGAAACTGTTTAGTGTATGTGTTGTCTATGTTTAGTCATAGACTGTATACTGAATACTTATACCATAGATGATATTGCCTATTGTCATTGTTTTTTTTTCTTTTTTTTTTAATGTTTTGTTCAATATGCTTAGGTTGAGTGTACCCATATGCAATTTTCCATTCGAGATTCCATTCTGGGTACATTCGGTCGCAGCTTATTTTCAATATTTTATGTTAATAATGATGATATAGTTGGGGTTATAATAAAATTATGAGTTGTGTGTGGAGGGCGAGAGCAGTGGGGCTATGCGATTTGATACATCATACAACGCACCACTGGACTCTCCTCAGATAATGACAGCATGATAAATGAAAAATAAGGTGATGTTGGGTGGAGTTGATTTTTATTATTATAAGTATACAATTAATATTAAAGCATATACAATATAATAATTTTACAATATAATTATAATACTTAAAATTTAATCCTATCATATTACTATTACACACTTTTTTTTTTTGTTAATAATATTTTAAATTAAATAATTGGATTGGATTAATTAAAGAAAGAAAAAAAGTAAAAAAGAAATTAATACAATAAATCCAACTAATTCCTAAAATTAGAAAAAAAATTGTGTATTGTCTATGGTTAGGTACAGATGACAAGAGAGAGAGGGATGTTTGACATTACGAGCATGACTTAGTGCCAAGCATAGCACCGTAGGTAGGGAGCTGCGGTTTACCAGTAAAGATGCGCTTAATTTTTTATGGGCATATAATATAAGCATAACTTAGGCATCAGCTGTCAACTCTGTACTGTCAAACTTGTCCTACTTTCACTTGACGTATATGTAACAGAAACCCAGTGTGTTAGGCTTTCAAGGCATCCGGCTTAGTTTAAGATTGTGTCAGATTTTTTTTTTATTTTTGGGCCTGGCAACCCTAGATCGAGCCCTATATGGGAGGTATAAAAACTAGTAATAGCCCGTAAGTATCGAAGGCCCATTTCTTGCACGCAAACGTTTTTGTTATAATGGTTGAAGATAAAAACATTAACTCATTTTCACTCGATAGTGGGTATTATTATAAAAAAAACTTTGATGGACATTATTGAGGTTTATCTAAGTATTTTACAGCTCAGACGTTTTAGCTGCTTTTTATAGGATAATGGTAAAGCCAGCAGATGCTAGATGACTATAGTTATTATAACCTGAGGACTTACATGTATCGTGGTCACGGGTGGACTACGATTACAGATGTCCTGATGTCTTTGTAATTAAAAGATCATATCCGAAGGAACTTAATTATAGACTTGTTCTGATTCACACCACAAGATCTGTATCTTAATGTTTTCAAGAGGTTGTTATGTTTGGTGTTTGTATTTATTACTGGGTTCTCGAAAAATTAAGTAACTTTAGAATATTATATAACATTCGCGTAAACTGGCATTATTCACCAATGTTTTTCAAACACTACATTTGTATATTATGTGTAACTTATCAAGTTACATAGTAAACCAAAGTATAATATATCTTTGGTTTACTATGTAAATTGATAAACTTTTATAAGCTTAAGCGAGAGTTGACATTGCTATATATCGCACCCCCAACCGAATAAAGCGGTAAAGGCAACCTTTTACGTGTTTTTGCATTTTAGTAATCTAGATGGTCAAATACATGTCATGTACATATTTCTTAATTTGGTAAAAATAAAAGAATGAAATCTTTATTGTGAAATGTGACTGTGTACATCCAAATTATTATCAAAGTTATATATTTTTTGCGCTCTAGTCTAGTGTCGGTTTCTAATTTATTAAGTGCTTTTATTTTTAATAATTGTACTTTTTACGTTAAAAGAGCAATGAAAATAGGAACGTAAATATATTTCTAGCTAGTGGTTAACCAGTAATAACACTAAGAGCTATTAAGTAATTACTAATCTCAATATCTTTGGACTCATGATATATTGTCACACTACATTAAGAATGTTCTCTATTATTTTATAGTATAAGGGGGCAAACGAGCAGTTGGAGTCATATTCATGATTACCAACGCTCACAGACATTCGCATAGAAATTATACATATGCGTTGCTTTTTTTTCTCCTCCCACATCCATGGGCCATGCATGTATGTTAACTGTTATCCGAATTTGTATATATTTTTTTTATTTTATAAACAGATACTGTCTTAAGTTTACGCGAATATTATATAAAAATATTACAATAAAAAAATACTTTTTTTTTAAGATTCTGAAACGTCGGGCTTGTAAAATAAAAAAATAAACCGCGATAAAATCCTTTACAGTTGTTTTATTGTAAAGATACAATACAATAGATTATTTATTATCAGTAGGTACTTGTCAATTTCTCTTTAAATTTTTGTTGCTTTGTGATTGTGATGTTTGTAATTGTAAATAATGTTTTTATCTATCTATCTAGTTATCTATACTGTTTACTACTGTTAATTTATGGGCTTTAGATCCACTTAATAAATCCCACAAGCCTGAATGTTGATTGATCACGCTTGATATGCAGATCAACTACACTCCCGTAAGACAGATAAGGCTCAAATCACACCGAAATGGCAGCTGTGAACGCCGAAACTGTCAGATGTTTCTATGTCATATAATTTTAAACTGTCTTTATTACTATAGGGGTCATTCAAGTATTAAGCAAGCAATGAAGGAGCGGTCTTTACGTAACGTATATTTAAGTAAGCAACATTTATTTACAACATTTTGCTATTTTTTTTCACAATCAAAAATATTGATATTATTTGGTTTTCCTTTCGCTGGAAAGGGGGAGGGCCTCTCAGTGTGAATGGGGCCTTAAATGTTGGAGACGTCACTTCGCCGTGCCTTCACTGAAATAAATTATTAATGATTCAGTACTTAGTATCGCTTGAAAAGCTTTAAAACACCGCGCCTGTTTAGTTAGGAGCTTGAATTCCACGAACAATTAAACTGCTCGCGCTTCGCTGCCGGCGGCTCCCTCTCGGTGTGAATAGAGCCTTAAGCATTAGAGACGTTCGCCGTGTCTTCACTGAAATAAATTATTAATGCAAATTAAGTTGCGTTACTCCCTCAGCCCCGCGATATAACCTGCTTTAGAAACTGTCTCGTCTCTTACAAAATTAACTCGGCCATAATAGACTCAGCTACATTTATGTTGATTATATTACGAATTTAGTTTTTCGTGCTCTTCTTTTTCTGCTAAAGGGAAGGCAGGACCACGTTACTTTACCAATTTAAATTCGACAAAATATTTATTAAAGGTACTATCAAAAGCATTTACCTTTCTGTAGGCTCGTAACCACGGCTAGTGTAAGAAAGCCGAAATGTCAAGCAAAGGTATATGTTTTCACTAGTACATTTAATATAATGTCCCATGGAGGTGGAAGGAGAAAGGAGCGCAGCACATCTGTAAAGCCTCTATGCGGATGTCTATGGGCGTCGGTAGTTATGAAAATGGCTCCGACTGCTCGTTTGCCCCTCCTATATCATAAAAAATATCGTGTTAAAAAACGTAAAGTAACTACAAAATGTGTGACAAACGTGAATTTCAAACAAGCAATATGAGTTCATATTGCGTATTTCTCCCAAATAACTTGAGAAAAAAAACTGCCTCAAATTTGCTGTATGCATTGGATACAGCAAATTTGAGGCAGTTTTTCCAGCCTACATGGCTGCAATAATGAAACTGAAATATTCACATTTAATGGCGCTAGTGTCGTGCTAATTGTTTAGCGTGCCACATTTTATTTCCTAACGCCTTTTCAATTGCATGTTACCTTTACGTTATTATTGCTTTAAACGTATTGTTTTTACATAGCAAATACAGTTTATCAGCGATATAAACTAAAAATAATAACAGGGGGGTTGTTCACGATCATCATCATCAGTCTATTGCAGTCCACTGTTGGACATAGGCCTTGCCCATAGAACGCACCTGGCCTCGATCTTCGGCTTACTTTCTCACTCACGATAGATAATTTAAAAGCTACAGTAAACTATACTAACAAGCTGGGATATTATTGGTATCCGTGTCGTGTTTTGAATAGTGAACATCGTTTCTCATTTGTTTTTATATATAGCAATCGAGGTGTCTCTTGGTGATGGAATATCGTTGGTGAAGTGATGCTGTCAGTCTCAATGCAGCTTTTAGAATTCCGTTTGATTCAAAGAAGGATTTGGCAATAGGCTACGAATGCTTACATAATCTGATTAAAACTTTAATTACTCGTCTATTGATCAACCCCCCTTTAATAAATAAATAAGTTTATAAATGCGATAATAAGCAATAATATCTTGATTCGGACGACTCGGCTGGCGAAGTGGTACAGGGCTCAGATAAGCGGAGCATGTCGCGCCAGGGGTCGCGGGTTTGAATCCCGCCTAGATCATGGATGTTTATCTATGTATTAAATGTATTTCTATAATAAAAATCTTAAATATTTAAAATTTCTTAAATTTACAAAACGTATAAAATAAATTACGTTGTCTAGTTCCTGTAACACAAGTCCTTACGGTATTTAGCTCGGAGCTAGGCTAACGCGGTGAGTTAAGTTCACAGATATTTTTTTTATTTATTTTGTTTAAGTTAATCATAATCATTAATATATGTCATTATCATATTACCATTGATATAATTATGTTACTATAATTTACCACACCCATGCATTATTAAGTTGTAAGTAGTACTAACAACGAGGTACAGAAATTTAATAAAACAGTTATTTGCTAGGAAATATAATACCACTGAGAAGAGGAAGACAATATAGACAGGCCGTCGCCTAAAACTTTTCCCAGTAAATTATCATAAACAGTAACATAGTTATGTAAAAACAGGAAAATCTTGGCAACAGTTTGCACTGACCTAACGATGTATATAAAAATACCATACCATCATAAGAAGTACTGTTCCATTATATTTTTCCGTGTAATAAACTAACTCCACGAAAGTATCCATCCTTAATAGGTACACCAGCTTATTTCACTGCAATAGATCTGCTCTTCACAACGTCAGCTTTTAAACACACGTTTGCTTTACACTAACGACAGGACACAAAATCCCTAGTCACGTTTCGGCGTTCAACTTTACACACGGGCCAGTGACGGGTCTAATAAATTGGCGTCAAGTCGCTCTGGCTGCATTTTGTTGTGCTAAATAGTCTTTACGGAGCGTCACAGGTGTTGCCACATTTCACCACAAACGCCTCTTTAGATCTTTTGAAGTTTTATTATTGCAGTTTTCCAACAGATTTCTTTGTAAGTTTATGTTTTTAGTTATAAGACAGTTTTAAGTTATGAGAAGTGGGATGTTTATCATATGGATGTTTAAAGACAAAGATTTCTATTAAAAAAACTATCGATAATTTCTTTTAGAATTAGATAATAGTTGTTATGTTAATCATTATAAATATACGAGTATTAGTATTTTAGAAATATTTTATTTTCTTTATTAAAGCTCTCGTTGATACAGCGAAGTAAAATTTCACTATATTGGTTGTTGTATTCATATAACATTAAGATCTATTGATATCAATAATTATTAGCATCAATTAATTAAATAAGTTCGCACATTATAACGACTCGACGCCGACTCAACGCTGACTCGACTCCTACTTACAAATTTTACAAATTGACTCTTAAAATACACAACATAAAGCTTACATTTGAATGCCATACGTCGAGTTGAGTAGAAGTTGAATCGGCGTCGAGTTGGTGTAATATGGGAACAGTTTTACTCCATAGATTTCACAAAATTGTGTTAAACAATCTAAAAAAAGCAAAATATTTTGCTCGGTTTACATAAGTAATATCAAGCAAGTACCTACTACAAAATATTTTAAAGGTCATTAAAAGAGTGACAATGACTGGAATAGAATGATATATGAATACAATACGACTTTTACGCTTATGTCGATTCCAATAAAACAAACAAATAAATTCGGCCAAACAATTTATCGACGCATATGAATCGGTGTGATCCATCATGAAACCCATTTGGAAATAATTAAATCGTTCAACTATAACTATGACGTTGGAGTTTATCTTTTTATAGTATAGTAGGGAAAACGTGCAGTCGGAGTCATTTTCATGACCACCGACTGACTCCCATAGACATCCGCATAGGAATTTTACAGATGCGTTGCCCCCTCCTCCGCACGAAAAGAAGCAGTGTGTATCGTATAAGCGAGAGGTACCCGTTCGTGGCGGCCCAATCATTCATTCAGGAGCATGGCACTACCTCTTCCTAAACATATAAATTCAATCGATAAATCAGACAAAACAGCCTTGAGTTACACAATAATTAGACAGACGTCTATCGTACGTCGATTCAGCAAGACACGCTCGGACGCCTCGCAGAACAAATTGAACGTAATTGGGTGGAACCCGTTTAGTCAGCTCCCCGGCTCCCCGGCTCCCAGCTCCCCGGCTCCACTCCTCTCCTTAACTCCACGGCTCCTTCCAATTTGCCGTATTGTTACAACACAAACTTCGCAAACACTCCACTGTATTGTTGGAATTCTTTCTCCTTTGATCATAATCGCTTTGGACTTGGGAAGTTTGCGGACAATGGGCTGTAACGACGGTAAATCCACGAAAGCCTTTGTAATTTTATTAAGGATCGCTGCATCGTAGCCGAAATGAGCCGATTACTTTTTACGAAACAAAGACTTCAATGAAATGATGGTTATGTTATTTGCATTTCGTGTCATCTGTAAGGGCGACAGTACACGAGACTTTTAGACGCGGCGACTGGCGACTCAGCGAGCTATGGAGAGGGCTATGCTCGGAGTATCTTTGAAGGATCGGATCCGGAATGATATAATCAGACAAAGAACTAAAGTTACCGACATAGTCCAAAGAATTAGTAAGCTGAAGTGGCAGTGGACTGGCCACATCTGCCGCAGAACCGACAACCGATGGAGCAGAAGGGTTCTAGAGTAGAGACCACGTCTTGGCAAGCGTAGCGTAGGACGCCCTGCAGCTTGATGGAGTGACGACATACGTAAAGTGGCAGTTACGGTCTGGAGACGCAGAGCTGAAAATCGAGCTCAGTGGCGTGCACTTGGAGAGGCATGTATGTCCAACAGTGGACAAAAATAGGCTGATGATGATGATGATGATGACCGACGACTTAGTCGCTTCTTAGAAGCTGAATGCATCGATTAGACGCGGGGAGCGCACACTTCAAGACGCCAGACGCGGCGACTTAGTCGCTAATATTATGTGTATGTCAATTAATGTCAATTAACTTCTTAATTCAATCGCGATACTGTCGTACGACTGTCGCACGATTCTACTGCGGCCGGAGTCTAAATCGTGCGACTGCCTCGATGAAGTCGCAAAGTCGCCAGTTGTCGCGTGAGTCTCGTGTGTGCTGAGGCCCTAAGGGGCTGGAATAAGCTGAATTGTGGAATCGAAAGATGACAGGCCGCCATCTGCACTGTGGATGTAAGGATGCTGAGGGAGGATGCTTCAGAGTTCTGGTTTTAGAGACCACTGTTTCAGAAACAAGCTTAAGTTTTATCGCTACATCTGTTTTATATAGAGAAATAATTGCGAGTGGATTTCTTTTCGCAAACATTTAACGTGGATCAGCATCGTGGTTTTCGTACATCCTTATTCAGCAATCTGGATTTCATAGAAATAGAAGTATCTCCTAGTATGTGTACGTGACACGTAAAATTTTTTTTTAATGATTTTTTTTTTAAGTTTAGTCGAATGTAATAAAAATATTTTAACAAACGTTATCGAATTATGTATATGTATTTTACAATGCCCACGGCAGAACCTTTACAGAAACCCTGCTCACGGGTGGACTGAGGTAACAGGTATTCTTATATCATAAATTATTAAAACTACCCGAAGATTTATAATTATAATTCCATTTATTTTAGTAATTATATCAGTCATTTAATAATGCCAAAATGCTTACATTTTTTCTTTTAAAACTAAATGAGTTGAATTCTGTGTCAGAAGTAAAAGACTGGGTAATCTCATTACTAATGGAAAATTCACATAATAATTTAGTGCTTCATTTTTATTTTTACATCTCCTCACAACATGAGGCCAGCTGAGTTTGTTTCGCCGGTTCTTCTCAGGACAGGGCTAGGGTTGAACCGATGGTAGATTTAACTATTGACGTTCAAAAAGTAATTCCTGTAATTATATTTTGAATAAAAACTTTTCATTTCATTTCACTAAATGAGCAATACTTATTACTTTATCTACGTTGGTCTTTTTTTAATGTTAGCTTCAACTGTTTGGGTCCTGTGATCAGAAAACTTAGAAAATATCACTTCTTTCAGAGATTTACATTTTAGAGAATTTCAGAAACATTTCAACTCTGTTCATCTACATGTCCTATAATGTCAGAATGTCACTAGTACAATTTTCCTCAATCGAAGTTTCCAGTGCTCCAATAGCAGATTGTTTGCTTGTCACACGCCTAAATCTGTACAAAGCGTTATTGCACGCCGCTTGAGATGCATTGTCATACTGGCAGTCCAATCTCGATATAACAGCTGCGTACACTTGAACAATCCGCTGATTCAACGTGATATTTGTCAGGTTTTGTTAAAGAGTGAAATTGGTTTAGGTGATATCATGATCGGAGCACTTTGTGTCTAGCTCTTTGACAGTATTGAAAAGGACGAAAAACGTTTTACCCTCCTTTTATTTGTTACGCCCTGATGTTTCTTTGGCTTTTCATTTTTGACATGGAGGGCAAAAAGGTTTTCCATTCCTTTTTACCTTGTCGTGTTTTTAGCTCTTCTTTTTTCACAAGGAGGGCAAAAAAGGTTTTGCCCCCCTTTTAATTGTTATGTCCTGTTGTTTCTTCAACTTATGTCGCACGGCTAATGTTTCCTTTCTCTACGCCAGTGGTTGGCAACCTTTTGGCAGGCAAATTAAACTAAACGTGGGTCACATTTGTGATATTCATCCTAGAAGCACAATTTAGCTTTTTTTTAGTTAGGCCTCTCCCCCTCAATAACTTATTTATAAGACATTCGCCAAGTAGGACGTCGGCGAGCACCGGGTTGCCGACCGCTGCCTTGTACCAATGGACCACCGGAATATCACAGCGTACGAAATGTGGCAGTATTTCACTGGTATTATTTAAAAAGAAACTTCCATAGTTGTGTTTTTAGTATTAACTATATCTTGTCAAACATATTTAATGTCCATGAATTTTGATCGCTGAAGTGCGAAATGTTTTAAAATAGAGTGTCAAAAACAGTTAACTTTGAAAAAAGTCCTCAATGAAAGATTAATATCAGTTCCCAATCAAACTTCAGTGTTGCGATAATGAACGTATTTCATTGGAACTTTTTCGCCGACGTTTCATAAACGCGCAGTTGCGAGTTATTAAATCAGCTGAATGAATTCGTGTATCCGGAACTCGGTTCACTGTCTAGTTAAAATGTTTGTCAAAAAATTTTTTAAAGCGTTGTTTATTGCTGGTCTTTTTGACAGTATCATTGTGTATGCATTGATATTCAGTAATGGAAGTAAAAATACGAATAATGTTTAATAAAATCTATGGTTATGAATGTAGATAAACAAAACGACTGAAGGTTAGTGTTAAAGAAGTTTTTAAGTGATGCCAAGATTAGCTTCTAATTTTTATATTTGTCGTAGATGTGGCATCCGTTCCCATTGCTTTCGTAGTAAGTAGAAGGGGAGTCCCACACTCTCTTTCTCCGAAGGCGTGTGGTAGGCGGAAGGCATCTCCTCCGGTAATAAAAAAAGATTATAATAGATTGCTTCCATTGTATATTTCCAATTAAAACTTAAATTCAAATTCAAACAGTTTATTTATGATAGAATAATACAATATCTCAATTAATTTTAATAGCACTGCCATAGATAGGTATAATTAAAACCATGTAAATATATAGCTAAGCTTATATCCAAATATACAATTAGTATATCCTATACTAATTGATATTCTGACTTTCAGTTTCAAACATTTGTATTAAGTAATTAAAAACATTCAATAAGTATAAAATACTATCTGCGCCCCGCGGTTTCACCTGCATAAATTTCGATATGGCAAGTCTATGGCAAGCAAATGGCATGTCATAGAACATTTTTTCGGAATAAAATCTATCATATGTGTTTGCGTGAATGAGTAACAAACAAACAAGCATACAAACTTCGGCATTTAGTAGGATTAGCTAGAATAGACCTGGAATTATTATTATTTTCAAAAATCGCACATCGTGATCAAGCCATCGATTGTACATCGTATTGTACCGGTATATGACAGTTTACTTCAAACAAGTCTATCTAATTGCCATTTTAGTTTCGTAAAAAAACACATTTCTATGTTTTAACAAATTTGAATACAAAGCCAAATTAAATTTAACCCACATTCGTAAGCTGTGCGCCCCCGTGCGACCTAATTTTCTTTTAAATATAATATTTGGTTTGCGCTAATTATGCTTACAATGTTAAGGGCGTAATTTACATGTTTAATCAAACCCTTCAGCGTAGGCCTGTGCAAAAATCACCCTTAATTATTATCTAAATATTTGATATTGCTCATTGTGAATTATGTCTGCGAGTTGTATGTTGTACAAATAACAAATCTGTCATGTTTTTGTTATACAAGTTTTAGGAAAAGCTGAATCTGCGTACTAGTAATATTAATCACTACATAGTATAAAACAAAGTCGCTTTCCGCCGTCTGTGTGTCTATATGCTTAGATGCTTAAAATTACGCAACAGATTTTGATGTTTTTTTTTTAATTAGTTAGAGTGATTCAAGAGGAAGGTTTATGTGTATAATAACTCCATTTTTGAAGTCCGAAATCCAAGCGGGCGAAGCTGCGGACGGAAGCTAGTTTAATATTATAAAGAGGTAAATTAGTTAGCGAAATGGCTAAATCTGCACACAGGACGTCTAGTAGATTTGTTAGCTTTCTGTCAAACCCAAATTGAGATAATATACCTACCTACCAAGGATAGTGAATAGATGGCAAAATTAATCGTTTCACTAGAAACGATTAATTTTGACTTTTTAAACACTAAATAACGACTTTTTAAACACTAAATAACAACTTTTTAAACCTTTAAATACAGTGAAGTTAATACTATTTTTTTGTTTTTAATGCTAACCAACGATAAACTATTTTTATATATTAATTTAGTGTAATAATAAATGCGCGATCTAATTCGAAACATAAATGCATATTTTTTGGTTAGATTCTAAGAATTTCATGAAGAATCTTATTTCGTGAAATGCATAGACTTTTCTATACTTGTGTGAGGATATTAACAACATCTAAAGGGAAACATTTAAAATATAGATAAAACCACGGGATATAGCTACATGTATTTATCTACATCGCTATAACATAATTCAAACAAAATCCATAATATTTATTGGTATTCAGACCTTTTTCGTCATAAAAAATCCTATTCCATATTTTTCAAGTCTCAGCCGGTGCAGAAACTCGTTAAATATAATAAGTTCATCTCTCAAGGGTATATTAGGTAAATGATCATTTGCAAAGTACACGGGCCGATCGGAATCGATCATTCCCTCTACGTGAACCGAATTCAAACGTTACCTTACCTCTTCACCACTTACGTTCATAAATTGCTCATTTACCACCAGAAAGGGCCCATTCAAACTAATTTATCTTCGCTTGATTTATAAAGGTGCCTTTAATTAAATGGCGACCAAAATATTCGCTTTAAGGAAACTTCACGAATTAAGAAAAGATGTTTACGACCAGTATAGTTGTAGTAAGACGAAAATCCTACTTATATATTCGAAATATTTGTGTTTCTCTTTTCACACTATCTCATGATAGCCTCGCTCTTAGCTCTACGTCTATCGAATAGTAAGACGAAAGTTGACACAGCTATACACATAATAATAGCACAGATTAGAATCTGAACTAAAATAAAAATATTTTGCTTGCAAAATATAATTTGTTCCATAATAAAGATTTACGCAGCTTATACAGTGGTGTACAGATAATTAATCTTTATATTATATAAATTTGTGTCTTATGTCTACGCGAATATTTTAATTACAATCAATTTCCTATAATACAACAATTTTAAATACAGCAACATAAGTAGAGTCTAAACGCAACCATGGTAGCTGTAAAGATTCTGAATCGTCTAGTTTGTTAGTTAAATAAATAAACTGCTATAAAATCCACGTCTGTACTAGAATTATTGTAATACTAGCTAGCTTCTGCCCGCAGCTTAGCCCGCGTAGATTTCGGACGTCAAAAATGGAGTTATTATACATATAAACCTTCCTCTTGAATCACACTATATATTAAAAAATATACCCCATCGAAATCTGTTGCGTAATTTTAAAGATCTAAACATACAGACAGACAGACGGCGGCAAGCGACTTTGTTTCATACTATGTAGTGATAAAGTTATTACGTTATGAACGCCAATCTCTGAAGTAATCAAAACGATGGAAGTGTATTCTGATTACGTATTGTTTTACATTTTTTCTACATTAATTTATTACTTAAAAATCCTTTTGAATTGCCAAGTGCTGTTTTTTTCGTAGTTTAGTTTTCTTTCTTTAGTTTAGTTCTGAAATTAGACATGAAAACTGCCGTGCATGTGATAATCACAGTGAGTCGCATTTTTGTCACTAATTCGCGATCAGATATTGTGTGCCGTGTTTTTGTCGTCTGGAATGAAGAAACCTTTTAATTGCACATTTACACATTAATGAGATTCTTATTATTCTGAATATTATATGCCACACTTAATTTAGGCATCATTGTTCCACTTCATATCATGTTTAACAATTTTCTTAATCTAGCAAAAAACTAATAATAATTCTGGAAATCAACGCACGTTATATACATCTCCTGTCAAAAGATTTGACTGGAACTTTTGCAATTTTTTTTTCAATATACAACCGTTCCATTTAATTTTTGAACTGAACTCTTTTTTTTTATCGACATTAGTCAGGAAAAAATATTATGAGTACCTAAGCGTCTGCAAATATGCTAGATGGTTTGAATTTTTTATTTCAGTCGGCAGCTTATCTGTTTTTTTAACTCGGGTTACCTAGTAACTATTTACTTAATAAATATATTACTTATAAATATAAACTCAGATACATATCACAATTAACTCACCAATTACCTTATCGTTTCAAAATTTAAGATCTTTTCATGAACAAATTGAAATAAATCACACACAAAAAAGCAAATCACAATTATGGGTATCGGCTACCATATAATAAAAACCATTTGACAGTACACAGTACCCAGTACCTAGTAATTATCGCTTGCCACAAGCACAATTAGGGAGAAAAGAACGTATATAATTGCTGAAATAATTCACTTGAACAGAAAAGCTGTAATTACTCAGGCACGTACGAATAAATTAGGAGAATTGTTTTCATAGTACGAGCCTTGTTATTGTTCCGTTAAGTGCTGGTTGGTTTGTTTAGGGTTTTAGTTCTTTACGTTTACAGTTCATTAATTACCCGACTGTGTAAAAGGGGGTGTTATTTATTATTCAACTAGCTTCCACCCGAAGCTTCGCCTGCGTGGATTTTGTACTTCAAAAATGGTGTTATTATACATATTAACCTTCCTCTTGAATCACTCTATCTATTAAAAAAAAACCATCAAAATCTGTTGCGTAATTTTAAAGATCAAAGCATACAGGCACACAGACGGCGGGAAGCGACTATGTTACAATGTAGTGATAGTATTTAGCTTTAATGCGCTTACCACGACTTCGCTTACAAGGTTAGACGAAACAGATTTTAACTGTAAATGTCATGTCATGGTCATCGGCTACCGTGACTTACAGACATGCACGTCCGTAACGATGGCAGCTTATCACAACAACAAAGAACACTTGTTCTGAAAAGTGCGCAAATTAAAAAAAAAAATTATTTTACATGGTACAACCATGTAAAATTTTTTTTTTTTTCAAACCATGTGTACTATATCTATACTTTATAATAAATCTGTAGAAGGGTCAATTCTGTACATTGAAAATATTGAAAAAATAAATAGCAGGGGGTGTAAATGTTACTGGATCGATACCAAACTCAAATATGCGTATAAAAAATTTTTTGTCTGTCTGTCTGTATGTTCAGGCATCACGTGAAAACGAACGGTTCGATTTCGATGAAACTTGGTATAATTATACCTTCTTATCCTGGGCATAAAATGGGATACTTTTTATCCTGGAAAAATGCGTAGAAAAAAAATAAATTCATCCACGCGAAGACCGACATCCACGCGGACGGAGTCGCGGGCGGAAGCTAGTGGTTAATAAACTTGACTCATATATCACCCCTTAGGAATTTAATTTCTAATAATAGTTGTCGGTAGTAAGGACGGTATATAAGTCAGGCAGCTTTCCTTTTTTTAATATCTACGCACAGTCTAAAACGAAGATTTTATAAATAA
>LUGF01050514.1:198551-226334 GCA_001625245.1 Calycopis cecrops
TGCGTCGTCTGCTGTGTCGGCTTCCGACAGATTTGCTGCTTCCAACTTTGGGGTACATTACATTGATATGATTCAGAAATAGCCAAAAATAGTTTACAGAACCTAGACCTGATCTGTGGAAGGTATGTGTAAACACATGACAGCCGAGATATACCAGGCAGGATGGGCTCCATTACTCGACTCTCTGGTATCGTCGTAATACATAGCCACAAATCTTACATGAATAATACATAATATGTAACTATACAAAAATACATGTGGGGTATATTGTCCATGTTCCATGTTGGAGCAAAATTTATTTGGATTAAAGCTTTTACAAATTTGCACCCATCCCGATTAACATGCAGCACTTTAAAGAATTTTGTGAAATTTTTAGCCATTAATTTAAAAAGTCACCTACATTCGAACACAGCTTACGTACGAAAAATTGCCAGCGAAATATAAACATCACAAAACAGTATCATTACTTAACTTATCCCTTTTCTAACGCTAAAGTTAATACATTTGCAACCCGTGTACTCACTGACATATATAATTCCTATGAAGATATAAAAGCCATACGAGCGTTTAATGATTGATTTTTTGCAATTGCTATAGTCAACCATATTGTATTTTATCCCATTCTATTCTATGTATAGATATACTACTAGAAAAACACGTTCCATACTTGTTCTACAAGTATGGAACGTGTTTTGTAAGTATGTTTTTCTAGTAGTTCATGTGTTTTTATGCTTTTATTCTTACGTCCAATATACAAATTGATAAGCGTTCAATGATCGATCATCCCGCAGAAATAGAAGTTCGTGAAACTCCTCGACCAGCCCCACAACTCGCCGCGGATCGATCTGTCCATGTACCGCAACAAACTCCCCGCCTTCCATACTAACTTTATAAAGGCGAAAGTGTGTTTGTTTGTTTGTTCTTCTTTCACATGAAATCGGAAGAACGTATCGATGTGATATTTATTATGAAGATAGTTGAAGGACTGAAGTGTGAGTATGAGTGCCATAGGCTCCTTTATGTCTCTAAAAATCACGTAAACGAAGTTGCGGGTAACAGCTAGTAGATATATAAAAGTGATAAAAGCGTTCAAACTCTGTATGTTCTTCTACAAGTATGTAAACTCCCGCGATCGATCGTCCCACAGAAAGAGAAGTTCGTGAAACTCCTCGACCAGCTGCACAACTCGCTGCGCATCGATCTGTCCATGTACCGGAACAACTTCCCCGCCTCCAGCGCGGAGAAGCTCATGGACCTCAAGTCGACCGTCGACCTCCTGACTAGCATCACGTTCTTTAGGATGAAGGTAATTATTGTGGGATTTTGTTATGATTTTAGGTACTCAGATTTTAAATAGACACTACACGAGGAACTGCGCAACTTATATTTCGGAGTGTGCACAGGTGCGCCACAGAATGGCCGCTGTGCGCTTGCATTAATTATTAAATACATCAATATTATATTACGCATGTGTGCATGATGTTAACAATGGGCTATTTGACAAGTTTTCAAAGACCACTCCAGAATGTTTATCAGTGATCAAGGAATTTATACAATTTTATGTTTTTAATTCTGATAAGTATTTATCTCAAATTTTTAAATGAAAAATTAATAATTTATAAAACCCGCGAAAACGCTTCTTTAAGCATTTTGAGTCACGTGACTCATGAATAAAAATAAGTATTAAAAAAATTGATTTTAAAATAAAGTATTGATTATTTACATATTATTTCACTACATAATGACTTAATTAATCATATTAATTAAATATTAAATTCAATAAGCTTTTATTTTTAATACTATCAAATAGCCTATATTCATGCCCCTACGTGATTATTGATACTACTGCACTAAAAAGTAAAAAAAAAACTAAAATGAATATTTTTGAACTTTTACAGTTCATGAAACCTGGTCACAGGCGAATAGACGAACAAGAGTTTTAGTAATAGCGTTTTTACCCTTTGGGTGGGGCTTTAGGGTCATACGTTTCGATTGTTGTATGTATGTTTCTAAAAATATAATCGTTACCTTCTTCTGTGACGTCAATAGCTTCTCATAAATATTATACTGTCGTTTAAATACACATTCAAACTTAAAAAGTTTAAATCATAATTGTTAAAATGTTTTAATAAACGGTAATGTACTCTATACTTGTAATGCTAGTTGAATTCGCTACAATTGTTTTTTTTTTCTCTTAGCAAGATAATATGTGAAGACTTTTTTGCATTCAAGAAGAATTTTTTTGCATTGTATAATTTAATAAGTACTTTAAATAATATCATCATTTATAATAGTGACTTGCTTGTATTCAAAAATGTTGTGTCACTTATAAAGGTACATAATTGAATTGTACAATGTAACTAGTTATTTAATGAATGTTTTAACGCATGCACTGCTGGTGTCCTTTTGCAATAAATAAATAAATAAATAAGACTTGAGGATTATGATAATAAATGTTTGATATTCCAGGTTCAGGAGCTGAGCAGTCCGCCCCGCGCCAGCACCGTCGTGAAAGACTGTGTGAAGGCTTGCCTTAGATCTACATATCAATTTTTGTTTGCAAACTGCTACGAGCTATACAACAGAGAGTTTCAGGTTCGTTTTGTACCTACTTATTATCATAAGCTACCGACAAAATAAAATAAAAATTACTGGTGGTCCTGAAAATCGGTGTTAGGGTTAATAAATAGCCTTAACATAAACCGTAGAGCTCACCTTTTTGCGAGACTCGTTGCTGCTTCTGTTTGTTATTCTTTCTTTTTTTTTATTCTAAATAACTCGTTTAAATTTTCCTTTTGATTTTGTATTTTTTCTTTTCTTTTACTATGCTTTTTTGATCAATGCTATATTTTTTTTGTTGTTTGTTATCGTACATATACTGCAACATGTCTTAAGCAAATAAAGAGTTATTATTATTATTATTATTATTATTATTATTATTTTGAATGTAATACATTTATACTATGTTGTCTATCCTAGGTCATGGGCTTTTTTTTTGGCGCCTTTCTTTGGTAGTTACTTACTACCAAATAAAAACAAAATTCTTTGATATTTACTACAGTTGGCCACTTCTTAGACGATTACTATACATTTTCTTTTAGATCTAAAATAAATTATATTTAAGGTGAAATAGAGGTTTAAAGAATAACAAACCAAAATGTAATTAGCAAAGTAATTTAAATTTATTATTACTTCGTAATACTTTATTTTTCTTTTTACTTTGGTTGTATACGCTCTATTTACTCAGAACTTGAGGGTATTTGATTAAAAAGTTACCTTAATTTCTTTTAACATCAACACTTCACTCAAGCCAACTTTGTAATTATTATAGACTAGCTGTGCCCCGCGGTTTCACAAGCGATTCATTTTTTTAAAACCCATTTAAACTTCAACACCCTATTTCACCCCCCCCCCCCCCCCTAGGGGTCGAAATTTCTAAAAATTCTTTCTTAGCGGATGCTTAAGTCATAACATCAACCTGCATGCTAAATTTTAAATTTTAGATCACAATGGCACCTATAAATTTATATATATATATACACATATATATGATCTTCTCGATACTCACATTCTTGTATGTTCTCAAAAATATGTATAGTCGGACTACGAATCTGGAGTAAATTTGATTGTGTGAAAAAGTAAAAAAAAACCCCTGAACCCAGTTGTCCTACCCAGCGGTCTTACCAGTAGGACTACTGGGATTTTTCTTCCCAATAAACTTACCGATAATAGGACTGCGCTTGTGTTGCTTGTTTTCCATTAGTTTTACTATAACAAAACATAGACCTAGTAATTAATAGATATGTAAAAGAAAAAAACAGAACTTTATTTTTCCCAAAAAAAAAAAAATAATATCTTCTTAAAATTAAAATAATCTGGTCTAGTTTACCAACGTAACTTTTCTAAAAAATGGCCAACTCTTATCTCTGCATTAATTAATTGCATTTGGGCACGCTGAATAAACCGGTCACGTTCAATGAAAACTTTGTCCCTCTTATTTATATTCAATTTATTTTTAACTTGAATACTACGCACTTTTTGGTAGGATGCGTCAGAAATTAAAATGTTTAACAATTGGTATAGGTTGCATTTTTTTTACCAACCTCACCATTCAATATAAAATGCCAAGATTCCAAATAATTGGTTGTGCGATGCCGTTGGCCAAAAACGCACATTCTCTCAATTACGTTTTTAGATAGCCAATTTTTCATCATGTAAATTTTAAATAGGTTTAAATTTTCTTGTACACAATAAGTATTTTCCATCTCGTCCATTATATAACTCCAGCCTTCTAAAATTTTTTCGGCAGATAATAGTGGCAAATGTTTGCAAAGTGACACTATTCTGGACTCCTTTAATTTTAGGGATTTGCTTTTTCTTTTCAGACTCTCACAATAATGATAATAGCATCCACTTAGTAATATTTGCGGAAAAACGTATTTTATTGCCTTTATCATAGCGTCTTCATAGTCTGTTTTAAAAGAATTAGGTTCCAGTTAGGTATTTGGCTTTTTATTAATTGCAAAAGTGTAATGTATGTATGTGTTGTTTTGTCCGGGAGCAAGGCGTAGATAACGGGTACTATATTTGTAGTATCCAGAGAACTACCCAAATCACAATGAATTGTATAGAGCTGAAGAAAGGGTTCTGGACTAACTCCAAATGTGCCGTCACTAAAATAGTCTTTACTATCGGTCATAATTGTCTTTGCGACACTGGATGCAAACACTAAAATTCGTGCACTGTCATCACGATGGTAGTCCGCTAGCAGAAAAGAGTCAAATTTGGGAGGAACCGCAATGTCGTAAAAACCGTTGTGATATAACTTGTCTACCTCCAATGTTTTATTTCGATGTCGGTAGAGTGTCGACTTTACACTGGAGTATGCTGGTAACTTTCTAATAATGCTAATACCAGAATTTTCAAGTGAACCTACTGCTTTTCTGTAAACCCTGGGCACAGAGATCGTTTCTGATTCACGAACTTGTTTCTTACATTCGTCCAACTTCATATCTATTTCGTTTTGAGCATAATCAGGAGAGCATGTCCCTAAATGTAATGTACTTTTTAATGCTACATTATTATTAATAGTCACAGAACCGACACACTTGCTTTTGCGATATTTAGCACATCGCCATATAACACCTCCATCTCTATAACGCTTTAATTTATAGTACTGATAGCCATTTAACAACAGTACTTCACCTCGCCGCCTTTTTATTACACGTATATCACACATTTTTAGAGAATATTGAAAAATACCAGTGTTATTTATTACTTTATTATATTTTTGTGGTTTATAAACCGTTTGTTACCGTAAGTCACCTGACAAGATGTCATTCGAGCAAATGTTTTATCTGAGGTTGTAAGTAGGTTGTCTATCAATATTTCTAGATCTACATAATAGTAGGGTTTTTGGCAGATTTGTTTCACTGGTAAGTCTACCAGTCTAGTGGGATCAAAATTCCCAGTGTTCTTACTAGTAAGTTTATTGGGAAGAAAAATCCCAGTAGTCCTACTGGTAAAACCACTGGGTAGGACTACTGGGATCAGGGGAAAAAAAAACATATACCCTTCCTTGGCAGTCCGGTAAAAAGTGTGTCAGGATCCGTGGTACGTAGGTGCTACACCACGTACCTCGTTACGGATCTGACGTGAAAAAGTGTTGTTATAGTAACCTGACCCTTCCAGGTGGATCCTAACGAGGCGAAGCGCGACCCCACAGACCAGGGCCCGCAGCTGGACTCCGTGGACTTCTGGCACAAGCAGATCGCGCTCATCGTCTCCGTCATCGACGAGGACAGGAACAGCTACGCGCCAGTCCTGAACCAGTTCCCTCAGGAACTCAATATTGGACAAGTAAGTAAAAAAAACTTTCACTTATATTCACAAAAGGCCGTATACTGTTTTATTATGGCATGCATGCATGGCTAAATGAAATATAAACCAGGTCATTGTTACACGTATGATCTACGATCTATGATCTACATTATTGTTAGTTCATGGCCTGACACGCCATCTCCATGCTACGCCCTATGGCGTGGTAACTGTGTAATACTAACTTAGGCATCTAGGTTACATGTCACTGTCATGTTACGTATACAATTGATTTTTGTTTGGTTTCGGTAGATTCCTCGTATTTACAATTACTAAAGGAGTACTCTAGTTTTTGTGCCCGCTTATACAGTCGTAAGTATCAGAGTGGTAGCGACCAAATTGTGCCACTCTTATTTGTTTCATTGTAAGTTGAGAATGATCATCAAATGATCAGACTAGGCCTAGTAGACAGGGACCTTTAGGATTGGTCTAAAAGTCCCTGCCACATTGGATGTATCTGATACGCGTCATTAATAAGAACTTCGGAACAGATCGAGGGTAAATTCCATCCCATCAGATGGAAATTAGGGTTAAGCCTATACGTGGAGGCTTTAGAAGGAATCAGGAATAAGCTAATTATAAAATTTATTAACACATTCACATTTTACATACGAGCTTATGATCTATGTTAAAAACAATATTAAAGGCTAGTATCTGATGATGAGTTTTTGAAACTGGTCGTATTAAATGTAATTTTAGTTAATAAAAAGCGGTAATAGTATAAAAAAGTATATTATGCAATAAAAGTAAAATACGAATTGCCATCAAGAAGTGACAATACATTCCATCAACTATAGCCCCTTTGGCTTTCACGAAAACTTTGCTTGCGTTGACACTCAGTCAGTCTAGAGAATTAACTATTTACCTTAATTGTACTCAAGATGATGATAGTTAGGTTAAGACACGCGCACTCTAGACATTTGTGATAACCATCAAACACATCTACCATTAAACTCTATAAGTGTTATTGCAACAGATATTGCAGCATATTAGATACAACGTACAAGTAATGGCAGTGTTTAAGCCGAATGTATATTGCTTGTACTAATTTATATTGATTGATTGATTGTATGCAATCATTGTCTATACGCTGTATAGTTGTGTTAGAACATTGAACTTATGTATCATCATCAACATAAGCTAAATTCAACTATAATTAGTCATCATTACTACGTCTACGCTAACACTAAACCTAAAGTACCAACGGAAGGCTCAACAATTTTAATTCACAATTTTTTGTTGATGAAAAGTGGCCTATGTTTGTCCCATGTTTAACAAACATCATCGTGACGTAACAGTAGAAAGTAACATTTTATTTTTATTTCACGGCCTAGGGAATTATCAATCGGAGTCGTTAGGTTACTGGCGAGTCCATTGACATCCGCTCTGTCATTTTATGTTCAATGTACATAAATGTTTCTTTTTCTCCATTGTCGTTAAACGATTTTCTATTTTATTCACTAAGAACATTTTCTCCAATTTCCATTCGAAATATAATCTATTATATACTTACCATAATTTTTATTATCTTCTACTATATTGTTGAAATTAGGGCATTTCTCAAGGGCTCACGGTTACACAAGATACACATTTGCCGTTTTAAAAACACATTTCGCGCCCTGTTCATTTTGTCTCCGTACTTCAAGCCTAATTTATCGCGGCCATTAGGGTCCTGAGTAATGATCGCAATTAACACGAAGTTAACTAAATAAGCCCGGACAAGGAGCACGCGTGGATTTATGAGGGCAGCTTACGCAAAAACTACCTGGCTAAAGTGCCGGACTGATTTAAAGGGATTTAACGAAAACTTTCTTCATATTATTATTGTGTTTTCGAAACAAAAATAAATTTACCGTCACCTTCTCGGTCTTTCTGAGCCTACTATTTCGATATAGAATCAGCTGCTCCCTCGGTATTTTAGTAATTAATTAGGTTACGGTTTTAGAGTGGACTTATCTCCAAAACTTCTGCTCACAGATACAGTACAGAAACTTGGCCAACAGAATATAGGCTATATTTTAAATTAATAAAAACGAAAAAGCATTTTAACAGGCAAAGCAATACGAGGCTAAATCAGCTAGTATCTTTACATGTATATATATTTACCATTCAGTGATCTGTTGAAAAGAAATAATCAACACAGTTTAATAAATAAATAGCTGTATCCTGCGCGCGTTGCTACGCCATCTGTTGAAAATTGGTCGTACTAACTCGGAAACCTTCGTGGGTTTCGCTCAACAACTTTACTAGATGCGTACGATTCTATAAAGGACATACAAACAAACATAACTTTATATATGTATATTATATCGATTTGTTGCCACTGTACTCATAAAAGAGCTATTTGCTTTGAACTTAATTATAAATAAAATGAATCAAATGCCAATCATAAAAGTTATCATATTCAATATACATGACACTCTAGACTTGACTAATTACTATTCTCATTAAAAGTTTTCTGTTCCTGCTATGTTTGTATAAAAAATGGTAAACTAATTATGATCTTACATGCCTAATATTGCATGGCATGTTAATGGTTCCATGCAATTAAGTTATTAAAAGAAAGGCGCCATTATTATGTCATTATGCTGATAACAGCTGTATATTTAAAAACCAATTTAGATTCTCTACGCCATGCACATAGTGTAACTTATAATATTTGCGACTTAACTGTTTAACTTCACTTAATTATTAACTTTTATACCTATTTCTATTTGCGAGTCTAGGTACCGCCGCGCCGTAGCCGAAATTCGTCTAGGAGGACATCTATATGAATAAAACTCAAACGTGACATTTTTTTTTATTTTTTATACTACGATGGTGGCAAAAAAAGCATACGGCCCACCTGATGGTACGTGGTTACCGTAGCCTATGGACGCTTGCAACACCAGAGGCATCACGTGCGCATTGCAGACCCTTTAAAAACCTATTGACTCCCCTCTTGAAGAACCCCATATTGTAGCCCTCTGGGAAAACCTTTCGGTTACCGCGGACGTTCATTGACGCTTCAAAAACACGCAGCGAACACGTGGTCGGTACCGGGAGAATTAAAACTTCACTTAATTATTAACTTTTATACCTATTTCTATTTGCGAGTCTAGGTACCGCCGCGCCGTAGCCGAAATTCGTCTAGGAGGACATCTATATGAATAAAACTCAAACGTGACATTTTTTTTTTTTTTTTATACTACGATGGTGGCAAAAAAAGCATACGGCCCACCTGATGGTACGTGGTTACCGTAGCCTATGGACGCTTGCAACACCAGAGGCATCACGTGCGCATTGCAGACCCTTTAAAAACCTATTGACTCCCCTCTTGAAGAACCCCATATTGTAGCCCTCTGGGAAAACCTCGGCAGGGAGTTCATTCCACAATCGGAGGGTCCGTGGGAGGACATAGCCATCTATCAACGCACAGCCCAAACCACTGGACGGATCAAGCTGAAATTTGGCATCCAGGTAGATGTTACAACGTAGGCATCCGCTAAGAAAGGATTTTTAGAAATTCAATCCCTAAGGGTGTGAAATAGGGTGTTGAAGTTTATATGGATTTCTTAGAAGTTAAACGCGGGTGAAACCGCGGGGCACAGCTAGTGTTCTATATTTCTGTGCTTGTTCCAGTTGTCCGCGGCCACCATGTGGTCCCTGTTCGCAGTGGACATGAAGTACGCGCTGGAGGAGCACGAACAACACCGGCTGTGCAAGTCGTCGGCGTACATGAATCTGCATTTCAAGGTGAGTGAAATCGATTGGAGTAAATTTTTTTGCAAATCGATAATTTTTTGTAAATCAATTAGAGTCAAATTTTTGGTAAATCTTAAACAAATTATAAATCGTCTAATTAATTATTAGACGATTTACAATTTGTGTTAAATAAGAAGAAGACTAAGTGGCATTTTTAACATAATAAAAGAAATTTCTTTTGCTTTTTTTTTATATCATTTATGAATTGAAACCTAAATATAGTTAGGTATTATCTTAATTAAATTAAACTGTGTATGTTAAATTGTTAAAATTTAAGTCTCTAGGATTAGAAGACGAAGAGTTTTGGTACTTCTAATACCTTTAATTTTCAACGAAATAAAAGTGTTTGGTTCGTATTTCTGGATGTTGTAATGTTTAATTAGTTTTGATAGGAGTTTAAACAGCTGAAAGAGAGCTTCCATAGCATGCCAATGGATAGGATAAAAATACTAAAGATTAATTTACACACCTAGTAAGACAAAAATAAGCAACCATGAGTTTGTAACAGATTAGCATGTTTTTTACAAGATATTCTTAAGTCATCAAAGTGATCGAGTAGTGATCAATGATCTTCTAGGTAAAATGGCTGCACACGAACTACGTAAAGGACGTGCCGCCGTACTGCGGGGCGGTGCCCGAGTACCCCGCCTGGTTCGAGCCCTTCGTGATGCAGTGGCTCAACGAGAACGACGACGTGTCACTGGAGTACCTCAACGGAGCCTTCAACAGGGACAAGAGGGATGGGGTAAGTTTCTGTATCACACTAATCACATCATAGCATTATAAAGTGTGCAAAATTTAACTACGGTTTTTTTGCAGTCGGTATTTGATGCAAGCAAACCTTGTACCAAGTCGGGGTCTGCCATACTCTCTATCAAAAATACTGATTTTAATAACACCAACAATGTAATCATGGAAATAAAAAAATACAGTTTCTTCCCAAATTCTAGTTTCAAAAGTCACTAATAATAATTTCCAAAATTTCAATTTCCAGTTCCAAAAGTCCAGCGAGCACGCCCTCTTCAGCAACTCCGTGGTGGATGTCTTCACTCAGCTGACGCAGTGCTTCGACGTGGTCTCCAAGCTGGAGTGCCCCGACCCGGAGATATGGAAGCGGTACATGAAGAGGTTCGCCAAGACCATCGTGAAAGTGCTGGTGGCGTACGCTGATATCGTGAAGAAAGAGTTTCCTGAGCATCTGAAGGAGGAACGAGTGGTGGGTTTTTGAAATGAAAATTCCAAAAAAAAGGCGTTAGGGTCAATTCACACCAAAAGCGCGGCGAAGGGCGGCAAAACGGAGCGCAGTTTATGTGTCATATGAATTTCAACTTTATTTTCATTAGTGTAGTACTTATTATCGAATTCTCGCGACTTCTGGAGCATTCCAGCGACTTCTCGCGCATTCCAGCGACTTCGCGGGAATCCGCGCGTCTCGTACGAGTTTCTCATGCGATAATAAGTATTATAGCAATTATTATAAAGTTGAAATTCATATGACACATAAACTCCTCTCCGCTTCGCTGCCCTTCGCCGCGCTTTTGGTGTGAATTGACCCTTAGGCCGTAAAAACACTATGAGTTCAGTCAATAAACATGCAGCTATTTGTGTTAGTAACTCATGGTAGTCACGTAGCTACTATGACTTAGCGTGGCGTCTCCATTCTTCTATGTATAGATATTCTATCGGTAGTCCCTGTGATTGCCTATATTTTTATGGTATAAGGGAGCAGACATGCAGATTCACCCCGTTCATCACTACTGACGGTCGCATAATCGTCATGCGGACTTACTGCCCTCTTTCTCTCTCATGAGCCACATGAAGCGCGATAGCGATATCATGTGAGCGAGAGGAACACATCATGGTCGTGTTGTGCCTGCCTGTGGGCCTGGGTGATCACTTACTACTGCGTGACACGACTCGTTTGTCCGTTATGCTGAAAAATATTGAGCAATTCCGTTAATTGGTTGGTGGAACGCTAGGAATCCTAATCGTAATCTATTTGTGATTACGATCACAGATGCATATTGATAAACAAGTGACAATACTTGGAATCCAATCATGGTCTAATATGGCTACCTTTTCCAGGCGTGCATATTGATGAACAACATCCAGCAGCTCCGAGTGCAGTTAGAGAAGATGTTCGAGGCGATGGGCGGCGCCAAGCTGGAGAGAGACGCAGCAGACATACTCCACGATCTGCAGCAGACGCTCAACACCACGCTCGATCAGCTCGCGTCCATGTTCGCGAACAGGTAGTGCAACAACTTACAGAAAGAAAGAGATGAGGTGAACGGGTTAGGGGTCCAAGCTGGTTGTATATCCAGAGGAGATATTCAAGCCGAAGCAGTCAATTTCCTGCAAGATCAACAGCTGACTGATGTTGATAGCATTAGTCCAATTTCCCTCTATGTTCAATACAGATATAGGTACTATACAGAATGTAGAAAACTGAAATTTGTATAATGGCATTTTTTTATACTCATACTTCGTCCATGTACTCATACATTCGCACAAAGGTAATGCATTTCCCTCCTTCCCCTTTCCCCTTTCAGGGGCCACCGGAAACACGGACACCGCATGAAACGCGAAAGCCCAGTTATGACGCTACAGCGATATCGTCTGAGCTAAAGAGCTTCCCAGTCGTTACGGATTGGCTGCAATTCACCATGGCTGGCAATGCACCCCACATACTGATTGTCGTCTTATTTCCCAGCTTGGAAACGAGAATAACGGCCAGCGTGAAAGAGCTGGGAGAGCTGCTGCAGAAGGTAGGAGGCGGCGCGGCGCCCGGCGTGCAGCAGCCGCCCGCCCACCACGAGGCGGACGAAGTGCTGCGGCCACTCATGGACATATTGGTATACTGGGTTTATTTTACTTTGCACCTACATACTTACCTATACCCATGTATCCTATACATAGCCACAATTTACCTACTGCTGGAAACTCTTTCACGCGAAACTCTCCAGTCCTGCGCAATCAATTTCAATTTTTTCCGAAAATGGTATATAGTAGGTACGAGACATCCCTAAAAAAAAGAGAACTTTTTTTAATTGGACTCAACAAGACCAGGTTAAGGTATAATTATGAAGAAAGTTCGCTGTACCCTGCCTAAGGACAGTAGAAGGTCGAGGTTCTAGTCGGTAAGAATCGAACACACTTTTCGCTTTGGCATAACAAAGGGACTGTCCATGAGGATTTTCACTACGAGAACAGGTAAGATAGGACCGAAATTAGATTGGTTCATGTATGGAATCATGTATATGAAGGGTCTTACAAATAATTTTATTTGCCTATTCCATATCATTTGCAAATATATGATATATTTGACACCTAACTAACCTTCAACAAAAAACTTTCATTTTACATAGCCGAAATTCGATCATTTTTATTTAAGACTTAATTTTAATTATCCATTTAGCATTTACCATCTTTCGGCAAGAAAACTTTTATTTTAGCCGAAATTCGGTCATTTTGATTTAAATCTTTAATTACTCGACGTAATAGGATGGCTCGTTGACAATGTACGCGGAGTCGTGTGAGAAGACGGTGCTGAAGCGGCTGCTGAAGGAGCTGTGGAAGATCGTGATGAAGATACTTGAGAAGACCGTCGTGCTGCCGCCGATGACTGATAAGACGGTGAGCCTTATTAACTGGATGCTCATAATGCTCATATAGAGCAGTCTACTTTGCAACAGAATATGACATTTATAATATTTCAGAACCATTTATTACGTTTCAATTGATTAATGCCCAACCTAATAAATACTACATAAGAATTGAAACTAGTCCACTTATCACAAGAGACATAATATGCGCCTGGTCTTACAAAATGCAAAGGACATTGTTTTTGCTAATTTTTAGATACATTTGAATCGGATATATTTTTTATGGTGTAGTGGGGAAACGAGCAGTCTGAGACATTTTCATAACTACTAACGCCCATAGACATCCGCATAGAGGCTATACAGATGCACTGCCCTTCATTGTACTCCCACTTTTATGGTAGTAGTAGCGTAGATGTCACTTTACGCCGGTCTCGTGTAAGCGAGAGGTACCTCCCCGGCCGTGCCGGCCCAGTTCGGCTACATGCATGCATGCAGCGTAGCACTACCACTTACTAAATATGATAACTATAAATCAGATTTTTCTCTGATATTTAGGTAATTTAATTGTAGATAGATGACTTATTGTGTTGACATTGATGCAGCATATTTTAACATTTTTCGTAATCAGATGATGTTGAAGAATCTCACGAACAATGCGAAGAACTTGGCGGCGAATGCTAAAATTGAAGACATGACTCAACTCTTCAAGAGCACCGTCGGCAAACAAGACGTGAAGCATGCACTTTCTGGAGTAATGGATATATCTAAAGAGGTATTATTGCTTTTCATAATAGCAACTTTGTTAAACCAATATATTCATCACTTATTTTCTGCTAAGAACGCCATAATAATAAGTAAAGTTCTTTTCTTGCACTCTCTTTCAGTCTTCTACTTTTTGCGCTAAATTGAAACAGTTAAACAATATGAAAATCAAAGACATTGTTTAAAAGTAAAATTGTTTATGTATACATTGCCAAGATTCAAAACAGTATTCCGTCTAATTGTGTACGTTTAAATGCCAAGGTTTTAGCTAATCATGTGCAATCATTCGCGTTTAAATCGTATAAGACAATTCAAAATTCCAATGTTTTCAAACAGTTGATATTTATATACCAAAATACCAGACAGAGATATGTGTTCTACTTAAATCCACTCGGTTATGCTGATGCTTTGCCCTGTAATACCGTTCCTCCAACGGTCTTCCTCACGGGTTTCACTAACTGCTTTGTGGTGTTGTGAGAGGTATCTTAGACCCTGTTCAGGTGAAGAGTTTTACGCGCAAGTACATATGCGCGAGCGAAAAACACACCTGGATGGATATATGTATCTCTAGAATCTCAGCAACGCGTGAGCATCTACGCGCGTGTCGACTCATGCTTAAAACGCTTAATCTTAACAGATTTATAGTCGTGGCAGCCCTATTCTGTTAGCAACCAATTATTATCTACGTAGAAACAAACAAAGGAATAATAGTCAGATTTTACTGCAAATTTTGACAAGCTTTAACAAAAGAATATAAATTATTATACTTTATTTACAGCACCTGTCAGCAGAGAAGAGTCTTACACCAAAGCAATGTGCGGTCCTCGACGCTGCATTGGATACAATCAAACTGTACTTCCACGCAGGAGGGAACGGTCTCAAGAAGACCTTCCTAGAGAAGAGTCCAGAGCTGCAGTCCTTGCGATATGCGCTTAGCTTGTACACTCAGACCACTGACACGCTAATACGCACCTTCGTGACCAGCCAACAACAACTTGGTAAGATAATTCATATACCTTCATATTGTGCCATCGTCTTCTTTATTCGTCCTCAGCCTTTATAGCTTAGCTCATTAAGGCATATTAATTTTAATGTCGTGATTGTCGACTTTTTGTTTTTCACAAAATCTATAGACCTTAAAGCTACAGGGTAACATAAATCAAAAGTGCAATTATCAATTTATAATATTATCCAATTGATCGTATTCGATTTAATATTTTTTGCAAACATCTTTCAAAAATGTTAGTAAGAGGTCCATTTCTGCACTATCGATGAATGGGAACTTAACTACTGAGTCTTAGATCTCTCTCACATTCCTAATATTTATATATTCCTAATAAAAGCGATAGCTTTTGCCTGCTCATCCGGTTCATGAGTTTCTCTTAGTCTATTTGTGGGGTAAGGAAGAAGGCAACTGAATAATATCGATTTTCGTGGATGTTTATGGACGTGCCAGCAAAATATTTCGACTACCCTTTTCCCATTATTACAAAAATAGCAAAACTTAAACTTCTTTAAACTGAAGGTAACACGTTTCATTTCAGATGCTCCAGTTGCTGAAGCTGGAACTATTGGCGAAGTGTCATTACAAGTTGATTTGTTCACCCATCCGGGAACTGGTGAACATAAAATCACAGTCAAAGGTAATACAATTGAAACACAATTACTTATTACACGCCTATTAAGCCACATAGCTTAAACTTGTAATATATTAGTTATTGACCCGTTTGCCACAAGCCTTAGCTTTATCCGCTACAGAACTAAAAGCAAACATTAGCTTAAACACGAAACAAGCAATATAATCATGAAGGCATAAGTAATAAATTTTATGCATATCACAATAGAGCAGAGTAATTTAAGCACTTGTAAACAGTAGTTTGATCTCAGTTTTTAGGTCATCTATCACCCAATACGTCACTACATCTCACCAGGAGTGGAATTCGTACGTACACGCACCTTTGGGGATTGGAAGACTGATTTTAAGATTATTTGTCACACTTACGTTGCATGTAGTGTTGAAAAATTACAGATATTGATACATTTTCATAAACGGCTTTTGATAGACAATTCTTCAATTGATTTTTCTATTCGTACCGATATATTCATTATAAAATATATAGAAATACAAAAATATAACTATCGGTGCAATGAAATAGATTAATACACGCTTGAGCCAAATACACAGAAAATCCCATAATATTCTACAAACACTTGCACTTTGATAATTTACTTTAGACACAAATACACTACACATTTTACTTGATACTATATCTGTTAAAAAACACACCCACAAAATAGAAGAACACTCACTCTCGTCTCGAAAGCTTACTTTAAATTTTTTCTCACAATCTACCGATTTCGGTAGAATCAGGTGAATAACTTCATAAATGAATAAAAAATCTTTTATGGATTCAATTCGTGGATACCTGTTCTAAAGTTTCTGTAACAGTATCTGTAATTTTCTATCAATAGCTAAATTCATATAAATCAAGTTATACTTTCCTACCTATTCAGTTTACTTTACCTTCATCATTATTCTTCCTAACCATTGTGACTTTTACACGGAAAAGTTCGATATCAAATATAACAAGAGGAATTTATGATGATATGGAATGAGAACAAGGATCAAAAGATTAACAAAACAAGGAACACGTAGCGTTAGTGTCATCACCTTCATCTTTCGTTTCACCTCTATCCTTGCTGTGTCGTTGTTGTCTAACCACTACTTTAGGTTTTCTATCGTCTAACATATCTATTATGTTTCAGTTGTCGCCGCAAACGACCTCAAATGGGTCATTGCTAGTGGTATGTTCCGTCCGTTCATTGAAGTAAATCTAATTGGACCGCACCTTGCTGATAAAAAGAGGAAGTTCGCTACTAAATCTAAGAGTAATAACTGGAGCCCCAAGTTCAATGAAACTTTCCATTTGTAAGTATTCTTTTTTTTTGTCATTATTTTTACAGAAAATAAATATAATAACATGGTGTGAGTTATTATTGACAAAAAGTCCGAAAAATTGTACCATACTCGTGTTTTCTAAGTGTGAATGGTACTAGCGTCTCCAAGACGATTGAGTTGGCCAATATTGTGTTCCTCTAGTGAAGGGGCTTTACAGCAATTCGATATAATAAATATGTTATTAAAATCATGAATTGATATAAAATAATTTTACAGTGTCCATAAATTACAAATAAGATTTTTTTGATGCGTGTTTTTAATAATCGTCGAGAGCCAAGACTGTTGTTGTGTTTCACTCTGATCATAGAATCTAGTGGTAGCGTATGTCGATGCTGCCATGGATAATGTAACTTACTGATCAATACATATTTGTTCACAGTATGGTTAGTGCTACGGAGCAGTTGGAATTATTTGAGCTGCACGTATGCGTGCGAGACTACTGTTTCGCCCGCGAAGACAGATTGGTGGGTGTAGCAGTCATGCGCCTCTATGATATGGTCGAACAGGTAAAGAGTAATTCCAAAGTAACACCTGGAGGATATTACATGGTAATAACCTACCACAGTGGGCACAAGGTAAAGATCTCGGTGTTGTGTGTCTATGTGCTTCCATGTTCGTTCCTTATCATCCACCGTCTGACGTATGTATACTTCATATTAAATGTACCTTTTTATTGTAGACTTCCTGCGCGTCCTGGCTACCGCTAGGTACACGAGTCAAAATGGACGAGACTGGATGGACGATACTGAGAATACTTTCACAGAGGCACAGCGATGAGGTCGCTAGAGAGTTTGTCAAGCTCAAATCCGAAATGAGAGCTGAGGCGCCTGTCGTGAACCAAGGACCTTCGTGAAGTCCGTAAGGACCTGGCCGCGTGATACTTCGAAAACCAATCCACTAGGATCAATTCTTCCACATCTCAGCAACTGGAGAGGTTGTGAGGCGTCAAGCCAAGTGCGAGCAATTGCTTCTAGACTGAGTGGAGTACGACGGTGTTGCAGCACCGCTATTTACGACGTATTTGAACAGACGCTCGGCGCTCCGGCCGTTCTGGTCAGTGCTCGTTTGTTTCGTTTCGTCGACAAATAATGGGTTCTTGTAAATAAACTTACGATATTAAGTTACGCGAGTAGAATATTTTGCACAAATTTATAATCGTTAGCAAAAAAAGACTGACCGTAGGCGGCCGGACGTCGCTTCGTCCGCCGACATTTAGGTATTCAGCAAAGTAAAGTTTATTTCATATTTTGCTATTAATATTTTCAATACTTCCATGCACAAACGATTCTATTCTGATTGAGTATTTATCTAGTTCAAAGCCTTTTCTTTTTGGACCGGGTACCTATTTTGATTCAATGGGATGTCTATCTCGTGTTGGATTTGCTGAATCCCTAAACCTGTGTGTAGACATCGACACACACGATTAATTAAATCTACTTATATGGACCAAACTGTCGTTCTACGGATGCATAACCTATTCCTTATTCCCTAATATAAAATCAACATTATTTATCTACTTAATCATCTTGTCGTTATGTGTACAGTAAGATAATGTATGGCCTTATGTAATATATTTGTTTCGTTGTTCTACAACGCTTCTGTCGGGGTATGTATCTACTATAACTCTTGTATGGTGTGACGCGAATTGCATTGTTTCTGCGTGATGTCTAGAACTTTCGAAAGTAATGCACGTTAGGAGATGAATGTTTTTAAATAAGTAAGTAGTATGATTTATCGTAAAGTAACGGTCTCGTCGCGTTAACTCCCTTCGTGTCCAGGTTTGAGTAACCCACATTGTAATATGTGATCTATAATTAAAGTTGTGTAAATATTATCGTGCTGTTTAAAAAAATATATTATAAACACGTTTTAGCTATTAATTTTTACGCTTCTCTGTTTAATCATTGTTATCTAAAAGTTTCCGTCTTTCTGTATATTATTGAAAATTGTGATATTGTTATTAAATGAGATATCTACGTCATAATATTCATGAACTGACATCATTAAGGTTCATACGCGTTGTTATATCTGACTTGTTTCAATCTCATTTGGACATAACATTTAAAGTTTAGATATTCTATGCTCAAATATTTTGTTAATATAAGTTAATCAATAATTTTGTTATTATTTGCTAGAATTATCTAAAGGGGTCAAGTGGAAAGATTTGCTAGTGTAAACTGTGTTACAATATGTACTTTTCCAATTTCAGATGCCTAAGTTTTATCATTTTCAATGTTATTTCATTTATTTGTATCGTCATGTTCATTATTGATCATATCAGATTAATAATAATTATTATGGTGGTTGATAGCGATGGCATGTAACAAAATATACTACGTGTAAATTTTGTTTAAGACGTAAAAATTAAAAAACTAAATTGCAAAAAATGCTGAAATAATAAGTGACATTGAAAATGAAATAGTACGTTTGGTATCCGACATGTTTAGATTTCTATATTTAGTGTTTATCATGATTACATATCTGTAGATAGATGTGGTTTGCTAGTCGAAATCTCGATGATATATTTAAATATTTACTCGTCTTAATGGAATTAATAGGATTATTTTTAATTTTACGTTTTCTTTCACATTTATTTTCACCATATTTGTTTTATATATTAAAGCACACCTTTTTAAATGTATCTGACATGAAATGGCTGCAAGCGCAGTGATTTACAAAATGGTTTCTTTATTGTGTGCTTTATTATATTGAATATAGAGGTTTTATTGGATAGTTATTTAGTCCATTTTTTAGAAAATAATAACTTTGTTTGTATAAAATTGATGTCGGATAAATATCATATCAGGTTTCTAACTAGGCTTAAAAATTGTTAACCGTTTTATTGTCCAAATATTTTTTCTTGGAACGCAATAGAATACTATTTTAGCCCGCAACTTTGGAATCATTATTATGGATATCTCTGAAACGGCTTAAATCAAAACCAACATTAATAAATAAAATAAGGATTTTATTTAATTGTTAAAATCGATTTTGTAACCTTTGCCGTATTCTCAGGTCATGGCATGGCATTGACAGACATCACATTATGTACATAAAGCATAAACGTCCATACACGTCGGATCGACTGGTTTCTGCATAAATCTCTTTTTCTTTTGTAATCTTAAGTTTTCTATTCCGAGTTTATGAAGATATCATAATCGATCTAGTTTAAAAGGAAAGCGCACAGCATTCATTCATCTTTTTGCATTTCATTACCTCGTGACAATACTTGGTAAATGTTGGTCGTGGTGATCGCCAGTGGTTACGCTCCAATACTAGTATTAAATCACCGAAACATTGCATATATCTTTGTATAAATGCATATATGTAAATGTTACATGTTTAAACACATTATTGAATTTAGAATTTTTATGAAAAAAAAAATAAATATCCGTATTTCAAATATAAATGTTTCGTTTCATTTACAACAATTTATAGCATTGTAGTAATGATTCTAAGTGTAACTGTTTTAGGTTTTAAATAGAGGAGCATTGCAGTGAAGTCCTCCTATGGCAGGGACAAAAAGAGGATAAAGTAGGTATGAATGGATAAAACAACCAAAGGTTATCCTTGATGTCTAGGCATATATTATGTTGCCCTTCTTCATGCAATCCTTTAATTAGGACTCTGGCGATGGGATCATGCCGACAATTCGCCCAGTACATATGCACCTAAGAGTTGAGATACACTCTTGAAAATAGATTGATGCATATAACAGAGGAACAATCTGAAGGTGTTAATAAGTAAATGTGTAACCTTTAACATCTTACTTATATGGTATCTTACGATCTCTTTAATTAAAATCCCTCATTGAGTGTACAACTTCTAAAGAAAGTCGTAAAGAAATTTCAGATATTGAAATAATAATATCTAATACTACCCTATAAGGGATTTTGCATCGTGTAGATGTGTGTGTGCTGATGCAAAATTATCAGATAACTATGATAACTATGATAAACATTCAATCTCAATAAAAAATGGTAATATCTACGAGATATGATATTATATAGATAAGATCGACGGCTTTGACGGATCCTTCCGCCATTGACTCACTCAAGTGCATCTTTCCTTTGAAATAAAACCCCTGTGGTAAACAGTTGTTGGAGTTATCGTTGGTCATACGTATAACAGAAAGTATTATATACTTTTTTTTGAAGTTGGTTGATAATTAACATATGGAGACTGATGACTTTAATAGGCTGAAATTCTTGTGTCTAAAGTGTTTGATACTATGCACTAGGGCAGTTTCTAAAACGTGTATTAATGTGATTTGTGAGTAAATAAATATCTTTATCTTCGTATTTCTGGTGATCAAGTCGAATCGAAAGAAAACTCTTACCGTTTTGTGAATAGTTTTTAATAAGTTTACAGATAGAACGCTGAGGATTATTCTCGACATTGAAGTAATAAGTGATCTTGACTTCTTTTTCTTCAAGAATATAATCAATACTCACTGTTTTGCCTTCTAATTAATCACCAATTAAAAGGAGGTTGAAAAAAATGCACGTCGCATGCACGTCCAAAAACAATTGTCAATCGAGTGATTCTTAATTCAAAAACATATCCAATTGCTAAAAATAAATAGTAAAGAACTGGGCGAAAACAACAGAACAATTAAAAGAAATATCAATCGGGAGATTCTCAATTCAAAAACACGTAAAGTATTTCCAGGAAGTGATTCACCGAGCCCAAGAATCCGAAACAGCTGACACTCCATGTAACAATCCCGTCGGAACGTAGACCGAGGTTACTACCGCCGGCGGGACGGGAGTATATTTAGGTGCGTCACGCGTCATTCATAACTCGGACTACTTCAAGATCGTTCAGCGTACCGATCGCACGCGAGTGTTCAAAATGAGTGGCAATTTCCTGACTATACCCAGTGACGACTCCATAAAAAGGCGATCGAGGGTAAGGATTTTTATGATCTAGCTAACCCAAGTAGGTACACATCACTTTTCAAATTAACCCAAAAGTTATGAATTTGTTTTTTAATATCAAAGACATTAACGTTTTAATGGCAAACAGTAAATAATTAAAAAGTAAATTGAAGTGTCTGAAAGCGATAGAAACTGTTAACTTAATGTAGGTACCCATATTTTCAAATACCCTCACAAAATTTATTCGAATTTCTAAATTAAATTACGAATTCAGACTAAATTCGTAATTTAATTTCGAATAACAGTGTGCTCGTTATTTGAAATTTTATTGTCAAACATCGTTTTTACGTCAACAAGAAAACAAAGCAACGAGCGTTTGCCAAATGTTAGCTAGCGCTTCCTTGCCAAATATCTTGTCATAATCTGGGTATTAAATTTTTGTTTCCCGCCCGTTTCGTGTGTCAAAGTCCAAACGCTGGTGCTTTTTATAACCACCATTATTCTCCCAAAAGCCGCATAATTCTCTCGTGGTATTTCTTGTCCAACAATGCTGAAAATGCTGTCACTAAATTTCTATTAACTTCCCAAATAAATAGTTTATTTCCTTTTTTTTTAAATATTCTTTTATAAACTTATGTGAGCTCACACATCACACCACTATATTTTAGAATCCACTCGTACTGATCTGTCACTGTTCTAGCTTAAAATTCTTACTTTCCCGCCGTTGCGATCATCTATGATAAATACTCGTATATATAAAACTCAAACGTGACATAGCCGTCTATCAACGCACAGCCCAAACCACTGGACGGATCAAGCTGAAATGTTTGGCATCCAGGTAGATGTTACGACGTAGGCATCCGCTAAGAAAGGATATTTAGAAATTCAACCCCTAAAGGGGTGAAATAGGGTGTTGAAGTTTATATGAATTTCTTAGAAATTAAACGCGGGTGAAACCGCGGGGCACTGCTAGTATATAATAATATTTCTCACTACAATACACATTTTATACAATGATTATTAAAGAACAAAATAGACTCAGTTCCAGTTATGTGTATGTATCCGAATAACATATTACATGTGGAATATTGTGTGAGACTAGTGTCTAAGCTAGGCTTAAGGGGCCTGCATCCGAGGTGGTGGAAGATTGGTGGGAGCCCTACTGTACCCATCTACTCGGTAATGGCGTGACAATGATTGTCATGTGGTCTCTAACGGGTGCGAGTCCCGCATAACCGTCCAGATAAATCCGGTGACTGGCGGTATGCATAATGCATTTCCCACACGTACAAAAAAAAGCCTAAAGGGACCTATATTTCGGGTCACCAAATGTCATTAACAAAAAAGTTTTATCAATTAACACACTACGTAATCTACATATATAAAACTCAAACGTGACATAGCCATCTATCAACGCACAGCCCAAACCACTGGATGGATCAAGCTGAAATTTGGCATCCAGGTAGATGTTTCGACGTAGGCATTCGCTAAGAAAGGATTTTTAGAAATTCAACCCCTAAGGGGGTGAAATAGGGTGTTGAAGTTGATATGGATTTCGCGGTTGAAACCGCGGGGCACAGCTAGTTAAATTATAAAATGTGATCAACAAAGAAACGCTTGAAAGCCGTTTTGTCAGTTCAGACAGATCTGGTAGCCAAATTAGCTAAATAGCATCTTAGTCGAGACATAATTTATCGATTGCCCATTCAGATGTCGTTCGAGAATGGATTGCGGACAGACTTCTGGTCAAGCCAAAACAATAAAGTAGTGATATTTTTTTTACGCTCATGCTCAAAATAGATACGCAGATACGCTGCATGCATGTAGAAGAACTGGGCCGGCGCGGCTGAAGAGGTACCTCTCGCTTAGACGATACTGGTGTAAAATGATAGACGTTCTGTCGCGTGTGAAAGTAGTCGGTGGCCCGTGGAGGAGGAAAGAGGGCAACGAATCTATATAACCTTGTCTATGGGCGTCGGTGGTCATAAAATAGGCTGCTGCTCGCATATTTTTTTTTTCTTTTTGTAATATAGGGGGCAAACGAGCAGGTTAGTGACTACCGCCGCCCATAGACATCCGCAAAACTAGGTGTCTTGCAGACGCGTTGCCGGCCTTTAAGAAAGAGGAATGCTCTTCTTGAAGATCCCTAAGTTGTATCGGATCATATCCCCTTATACTTTAAAAAAAAATTGGACATTGACCACTAAGCTGATGCTAGTACCGAATCAATTTCTAGGTTAAAATAAGATTATCCGTAGTTAATCCGGATCTAAGTTTATATCGAGTTACCTAACAACTAAAGCCTCAGCTGTCGGATCAGCGTTTTCCGAAATGCTGAGTCGACAAGTTTGTAAATTAACTTTGGTGTTTGTTCCGTCAATATTGATGGTAAGAGGTAGTGCCACGCTGCATGCATGTAGCTGAATTGGGCTGACACGACCGGGGAGGTACCTCTGGCTTATACAAGACTCGTAAAGGGACAATTGTGCTGTCGCATTTCGTGCGGAATGTAAGTAGGGGCTCATGGAGGGAGGAGGAGGAAGGCAACGCATCTGTATAACCTCTATGAGGATGTTTGTGGGCGTCCGTAGTCATGGAAATGACTTCGTCTCCTCATTTGTTCCATTATACAAATAAAATAAATTAACGTTGGTGTTTTATACCTATATTGTTATTATTATTATGAACATCACATGACAGCGTTTCGTTAGATGTGTGAATTTTCGGTGGCTCATTAAGGAAGGTGAAGGAGCATAGTTCTTTGAATTTTTATGGGCGTCGATAGCCATTGAAAGACTTGGACGCCTCGTTTGTCCCCTATATTATACTATACCCTTATCATCATGAATGTATCCTATCACTCACGTAACACGGGCATGAAGTAAATGTAGCAGAAGTAGAATAAATGCAGCACAGATGTCGTGTAAGGGCCAATTCACACCAAAAGCGTGGCGAAGGGCAGCGAAGCGGAGCGCAGTTTATGTGTCATATGAATTTCAACTTTATTTTCATTGCTGTAGTACTTATTATCGAATTCTCGCGACTTCTGGAGCATTCCAGCGACTTCTCGCGCATTCCAGCGACTTCGCGGGAATCCGCGCGTCTCGTTCGAGTTTGTCATGCGATACTAAGTATTATAGTAATTATTATAAAGTTGAAATTCATATGACACATATACTGCGCTCCGCTTCGCTGCCCTTCGCCGCGCTTTTGGTGTGAATTGACCCTAAGCCTGCATTGGCTATGATCTTGATGAGAAAAAAGTTATTTCCTTTGGCTCAGGCAATTGAGACAATCGAATCACTGCCAAAGAAAATAGTGGAACTGACAGTTAAAATGCGAAAACTTATACCGTCCGCAGAACTCAGAATATACATCTAAACGAGACTAGTAAGAGATCGTGCCACCCTAGCACATAATACCAGCTTGAATTGACAGCTGTCGTGTTTCGTGCGGTGTGTAAGTAGCCGGTGGCCCATGGAGGGAGGAAGAGGAAGGCAACGCAACGTATAACCTCTAAACCAGTGGTTCTTAACCTTTTAGTCTTGAGGGACAATTTGGGAAAATTTTCGTTATGTTGCTTCCACTCAGTTGCTTCATTGATCTGGAGGTAATAATGATGAAGACATGACGCGCTCGGGTAAAGTTGTGTTGACTCTTGTCCCTTATTTATTGGCTTGGTTCGTGGACCACATGAGAAGCTTCCAGGGACCACTAGTGGTTTGCGGACCAGCGGCAAAGAATCACTGCTCTAAACGTATGTCTTTGGGAGCCGGTAGTCATGTATAGCACCGAGTGATCGTTTGCCCCCCATACCTACCATATATTTTATTATTGCGTTGACCAACAAGTATGATTTTTCTGTGCCTCAAGAGATTCAACAAATAACTAGGCTACATTATTCGGTACATATGAATGTCAAACGTCTAGGTCTTGACAACATACAGACGGATATATTCATATACGACGTGTTTTTTTCTTTTTAGGATCTTAATCCTATTAATATTATAAATGCGAAAGTTTGTATGTTTGTTTGTTTGTTTGTTACTTCTTTACGCAAAAACTGCTGAACCGATTTTCATGAAATTTAGCACACGCATAAAGGGTAACTAGGATTAACACAGAATAGTTTTTATCCCGAAAAAATGTTCCTATGGGATGCCATAGGGTGATTTTCCACGGGATGGAATTTGAAGCGGGTGAAACCGCGGGGCGCAGCTGGTATACATATAAAAATGAATGTATATCTGTATGTTCTTTATAGAATCGTAAACTATACATTTGATCGTGTGATGATCTTTAGCATAGTTGTTATGAATGAACTCACGAAGGTTTCTTACTTGGTGCGACCAATTTTCGACAGATGGCACCACGAGTAGCAACGCACGCATAGTACAGTTATTTAATTATAAACTATCATATTTTTAAGCCCCGAAACAATCAGCTAGAGATTTTAATGATTTTAGCACAAAGAACGTTTAAAATATCCCCGAGTTATTTTCAAAGAGGAAACATAAATGTCTACGAATATATCAAACGGCTTCATGCGGGAATTAAAATTCTACATCGTGGTCTCATTCGACTTCAACTCACATTTTTTTCGGATCTGAACTGTGGAAGCGGAAAAAAACTCTATACATCTTCGTCGGATTGTTATGTCTGCTCGTCGGGCGATTAGAGTAGGTTTGGCGTCGAAGGGGGGACCGAGCCACTCTTCCGCAGATGTGGGAGATGCACCCCGATATGAGAATGTTTGTCCCTAATTTAACTATTATTATCATGGCCAGAAAACTCGTACTACGAACGTTACATGCCTTGCTTGGTTTATATTCTTTTCAATCGCTTTAAAAGGCGAAACCCAGTAATTATAAGTTCATTACAAGGGAGACTCCCCTTTAATGAACAAGGACTAATTGAAAGAAGAAACGAAAAGAAATTAAAATTCTTATCATATGCACCGCCGGGTCCAGAGGGGCTGGGGGGGCTGTAGCCCGCCTCGTGAGTCTTAGAGCCCTCACGTGCAATTGAAAAAATAATGAATACATAACTACTAAAAATACCATTCACAAGTTTGTAACCTTCTGTACATTTAATCTATAATCACAAAATTTGCCAAGAAATACTAAGACTTAGAGCACAAATAAAGAGATAAATCTGCATTAGAGGTACTAGACAACGGATATTCAATATCCTACTAATAATATAAATGCGAAAGTTTGTATGTTTGTTTGTTCTTTCACGCAAAAATTGCTGACCCGATTTACATGAAATTCTGCACACACGTAGACGGTAGCTTAGATTAAAACATAGGATAGTTTTTGTCCCGAAAAAATTTTCTTATGGGATGCCATGGGATGATTTTCTATTTTCCACGGTCGAAATGTACGCGGGTGAAATCGCGGGGCGCAGCTAGTTTTTTATAAATTTAAGAAATGTTGCACCAATAAGATTTTGATTTGATACATAGAAAGACATAAAAATCCATGACCTGGATTTGAACCCGCAACTGTTGTTACCAACTGATCACCCGCCGTCTCGCCGTCCATCAGTGGATATATTTAATCTAATGAGTAATGATAATATTGATTCAATTACGTTCGATTCGATGATTTCATGTTGCTTCAGGGTCGCGGGTTCGAATCCCGTCTAGATCATGAATGTTTATCTATGTGTTATATGTATCTCTATAATTAATATCAGAATAAAAAAGGTATTAAATATATTGTCCGTTGTCTATTATCTACCCGTAACACAAGTCCTTACGGTACTTAGCACGGGGCTAGACTAAAGCAAAATCCACAAATATCATAGATACTAGCTTACGCCCGCGGCTTCTCCAGCGTGGATTTCGGACTTCAAAAATGATTCAAAATTTTAATTTATTATGTTATTCTGATATGAAAGCTATATTACTGTAAAGTTTCATGAAAATCCGTTCAGTAGTTTTTGTGTGAAA
>LUGF01050514.1:227476-237608 GCA_001625245.1 Calycopis cecrops
TCGACATATCTCAAATTGCATCTGATTTTTCTAGAGTTATTTTACAAATATATATATGACACAATTCAAAGATTACTTTAATACCACTAGGTGACGCATGAAAATCCACAATCAAAAAATTACATTGAAATTACATATACATCAGAGGAAAAGCCAGCCAACCATTCCGAGTTCCATTAGCATTTTTTAAAGTTACTTTTTCAAAATGCCTCCTCGGTGTTCTCATCATGATAATAGAAAGAAAGTCTGTGGAGCTTGTGGTCGTAAAATAGTTTTTGGAAAAATAAAACCATAAATTTTTAATAAGCAAATCTACTAAAAAACTCATAAAGAAGTTTATTAATATGTCCTTTAGACTGAGCAGTCAAACAGACGTAACAATTACAAGCGTTATTTAGACGATTTTCTTTTGCCACTACTATCTCTTTATAGTTAGGCACAGTTGGTACTTGCCGATTAAAAATTTCTTTTTCAATATCAAGTAGTGTCAAATAACAAGATCTACATATTATGCTGACAGGATATCTCTCATCCTTTAAATCAAAGTCCATAGATATAAACTTCTTTATGAGTTTTTCAGTAGATTTGCTTATTAACAATTTATCAGGTTTTATTTTGCCAAAAACAATTTTACGACCACAAGCGCCACAGACTTTTTTTCTATTATCATGATGAGAACACCGATGAGGCATTTTGAAAAAGTAACTTTAAAAAATGCTAATGCAACTCGGAATGGTTGGCTGGCTTTTCCTCTGATGTATATGTAATTTCAATGTAATTTTTTTATTGTGGATTTTCATGCGCCACCTAGTGGTATTAAAGTAATCTTTGAATTGTGTCATCATATTTGTAAAACAACTCTAGAAAAATCAGATGCATTTTGAGATATGTCGAAGAAACAACGAAACAACTAAAATATGTCTTTGTATATTAAGCAATTAAATCAATATTTTAATAAATAATATTTAAATTATTAAAAAACAACAATAATCTCAAAAATACGTAATGAATACATACTAAATTTATTTTATTCGGAGTTAAAAAACGAATTACACGTATGTATTTAAATGCTCTACTTGGCTATTCATAAAAACGCATAGCATATACATACAATCGTCCATAACTTGGGAAACCGATCACTTAGGATTTTCAATTTCACATTTTTTTCATCTAAAAACAAAATAGAAACTTTCTGTGTTAACGGATTTTGGATCCATTTTTGGACCACTTTTGCATGCTCCAGGAACACTGTGATGGGATGATTTTCTATTTTCCACGGTCGAAATGTACGCGTGTGAAACCGCGGGGCGCAGCTAGTTTTTTATAAATTTAAGAAATGTTGCACCAATAAGATTTTGATTTGATACATAGAAAGACATAAAAATTCATGACCTGGATTTGAACCCGCAACTGTTGTTACCAACTGATCACCCGCCGTCTCGCCGTCCATCAGTGGATATATTTAATCTAATGATAATATTGATTCAATGATGTTCGATTCGATGATTTCATGTTGCGTCAGGGTCGCGGATTCGAATATCGTCTAGATCATGAATGTTTATCTATGTGTTATATGTATGCCTATAATTAAAATCAGAATAAAAAAGGTATTAAATATATTGTCCGTTGTCTAATAAAACAAGTCCTTACGGTATTTAGCGCGGGGCTAGACTAACGTAAAGTCCACAAATATTATAGATACCTATTATTATTTTGATCATGATGATAAAACTATAGCTAATAATAATCGGTAAAGCATTATACACTAAGTGCTGATTTCATAGCTTCCAATTAAAATCCAAATTAGCATATCAGGAAAATTAGTCAAATTAATTTCAAATTTGGGCACAGCTTAGAGGAAATTAATATGAAGCTTTTGTGCGATAGTTAGGGAAGCAATATTGAATAGCTGTTTAACGCTATAATAGTAACCGGTAGAGATAATGCCATGTTGCATGCATGCATGTAGCCGAATTGGGCCGGCACGACCGAGGAGGTACCTCTCGCTTGCACAAGGCCGTCGTAAAGTGACTGCTGTGCTTTCGCGTCTCGTGCTGTGTGTACATAAGTAGCCGGAGGCCCGCAGAGGTAGGAGGAGGAAGGAGGGCATGGTATCTGCTTATAAACCCCTGGTGTTGTAGACGTCTGTGGGCGTCGGAAAACACCATCATCTCGGTGACCCGACTGCTCGTTTGCCCCCTGTACTATAAACAAAAAAAAACTGTTTGGCGTCGGCAGTTATGACGATATATGCTCTGACTGCCCGTTTGCCCACCATATACCATAAAAGGATGATAACTTTGTTTTGTTTTATTCACGAGGTAGTGCCATGTAATACGCGACGGAATTAGGCCGGCACGACCGGGCAGGTACCTCTAGGTCACATGACACCGGAGTGAAGTGACAATTATGCTAGCGCATTTCTTGCATGCGGTTGTGAGGCCCATGGGAGGAGAGGAAGAAAGGAGGATAACGCCTCCTGTAGAGATTGTGCGGATGTCAATGAGCGTCGGTACTTATTAAAAAGAGCCAATTGCTCAACTGCCATATCTATACATATAATAAAACAGTAAAATTTTAGTGTCTGTACATTGAATATATTTACGAAGAACTAATTGGGGCGATTTTAAAATAGTAACAGAACAATTTTCTATGATTTTTAATTTTTTTGTTTGTCTGTTTGTCCGTTTGTTCGGGCTAATCTCCGAAACTACTGGACGGATTTTCCTGAAACTTTACATTAATATAACTTTCATATCAGAATAACATAATAAGTAAATTTTGAATAATTTTTGAAGTCCGAAATGGAAGGCGAAGCCGCGGGCGGAAGCTAGTCCTATATAAAAATCTGTCCTATACTACACTCTAAGTTCTGCCACATAGATCTGCGGTATGGCGGTACACCGCATTATACCGTACCATATTAACTTTTACGTAATACCTCTGAATGAAGACAGCAGTTTTGCTATTGTATCCTATAATCACACATTTTATAGTCATTGGTTGATTTAGTTCCGAACTTTTCACTAATTGAACTGTTATTATTAACAATATAATAAAAAAAATGCAACCGTATCACGAAAAGAAATGTTTTTAATTAAAACACATTTTATATAAAAAATATTGAAAAAATATTTTAGGAAGAGGTAGTGCCACACTGTATGCTTGCATGCAGCCGAATTGGGCCGGCACGACCGGGGAGGTACCTCTCGCTTACACGAGACCGGCGTAAAGTGACAGCTGTGCTGTTGCGTTTCGTGCGGTGTGTAAGTAGCCGGTGGTCCATGGAGGTGGGAGGAGAAAGGAGGGCAGCGCATCTGTGTAGAGCCTGTCTTTTATGCGGATGTCTGTGGGCGTCGGTAGTCATGAAAGTGGCTTCGACTGCTCGTTTGGCCCCCTATACCATTAAAAAAAAAAATAGACAGAGCCTTCAACTTTTTTTGGAGAACGTCGTCATATTATGCGACTATATTATTTAATTTTAAGGCGATTTAAGGAAAAAATATATTTAGAATACCTATTTAATTAAAAGAAAATCCGAGAGAACGATTTTTATAATGAAAGTTGGAAAAATATTTAATAAATCACAATTATGAAGCTTTTAATTAAGAATATTTAAAATAATACGACAATCTTTATTCCTAAAAATATTTGTACGTCCACATTTTTATTTTAATAGTAACCTTGATGGTATTTTTATAGAAATGTCATTGGCCCATGGCGCTGTAATTGTGCACGTTATTATGGGATTCTCTATTAGTAGCTATCCTTGACAAAATTTATGTTTTTTTTAATGCCGTTTCAAATAAATACCTCTGTAACTAAAGACGTAATTTAGAACTGATATAAGTTTTAAATAATTTTCATAAAAATGATAAGCTGTTCAAAATTGAAATACGTGTGAGAATGAGTTGCCTAACCCGAAACTAGAATAAGGAAAACCAGATTTCGCTAAACTCTCATCGAATACTTAATGATATTCTTTTAAAATAACCTTGATGCAATGTTTTACAGTTAATTTGATTAAGACGCAACAATAGCCCAACACCCATCGATAAACTGCCGAAGTCCTATGTTCCCATATTTTCCAAGTCCTGAGTCGTAGCTCCTGGAGAGGATTATAAAAATTTATTTTTAATAATTTTTAGGACTTATTTTATTAACCAATAACTCTATTAAGTATTCAAAGCGCATCAACACAACTATTTCATAATCATCTTCGTAATTAAAAAAAATTATCACAGAAAACATTTTAAAAAAAGAATCGAATTTGAAAATCAAATCGGTATTCGCATGTAAACATCCAAATACGCATGCATGCATCACAACATTCCGCACGTGAGAAGCTCACATCAATATCATTAAAATGTGAGGTACGAAGTGAATCACCCGGCCACTTACCCAACTAACTACAGAACCCCGCAATGCCGTTTTGTCTTAAATTTAGGTATTAAACATTCAGCGGTATTGGTTGGTATTCGGGATGGAATGCGAATTTTCAATTGCAAATGTTTTTTTTTAAACGGACAAGTAATAAAAGATATTGAGGTACATACTAAGCCGGATTGAATTTACGCCAGATTTTGCTAATTGCTAAACTCCCATCGAATATCTTGACGATATTTTCTTACAACTACCCTGAGTTCAATCGCAATGTTTTACACGTAATTTGGTTGAGACGCATCTATAGGCCAGAAAAAATCGGCAAAATCCTTTATTTTCTACGTTTTCCATGAGTCCTAAGTCATTCAGCCAGCCATTGTTTGTACAAATATTTTTTAAATTTCCTTCAGACTCGTTTTAATAACCGCCAATTACTTTAATAAGTACCTACCTTTTTTTTATGGTATAGGGGGGGCAAACGAGCAGTCGGAGACATTTTCATGACTACCGACGCCCATAGACATCCGCCTAGAGACTATACAGATGTGCTGCCCTCCTCTCTCCTCCCACCTCCATGGGCCACCGGCAACTTACACACCGCACGAAATGCGACAACACAGCTGTCACTTTACGCCGGTCTTGTGTAAGCGAGAGGTACCTCCCCGGTCGTGCCGGCCCAATTCGGCTGCATGCAAGCTTGCAGTGTGGCACTACCTCTAACTAAATCTACCTATTCCAAATTCAAAAAGGAACAATACAAATAATATTTAAAATAATAAACATTTCGAAAACAGAATCGAAATTGAAAATCGAATTCGAAATTTTCAAAGAGCGCATCTGTGAACAGCCCAAATACGCACGTATGCATCACAGAGTAAATAAGCAACTAATTATACACCGAACACATTCCGCACGCGAGGAGCTCACGTCAATATCATTGAGATGTGAGGTACGGAGTGAATCACCCGGCCACTTACCCAACTAATTACGGAACCAATCCGGTGGCCATTTTGTCTTAAATTTAGTAAACATTCCACGATATCGTTGTTCGGCGTGGAATTCGAATTTTGAATTTGGAATGCTTTTTGTTTTAAAATATATTGTAACAAAAGATAAAGGTATTGACCCGGATAGAATTTACGCAACCGCATTTTCCCGGGCGGCAACGGTCGAATTATTTGAACATTTAGGAAGAGGTAGTGCCATGCTGCATAGGAGGAGGTAGTGTCATGCATGCTACATCCTCCTATACAACGGAATTTGGGCCGGCACGACCTCTCGCTCACTTGATGCCGATGTCGCTGTCGCGTTTTGGTGCGGTTTGTGAGTAGCTGGTGGCCCATTGGGGGGGGGGGGGGGATAGGAGGGCAACGCATCTGCGTAACAATTATGCGAATGTCCATGGGCGTTGGTAGTCATAAAAGGCTCCGACTGTTCGTTTGCAAAAAAAAAACTTTTTTTAAGCAAATGACTAGAATTGCTTTTCAGGAGTCTGATTTTTCTGATATAATTAGGTACATTTTTGAAAAAATATTACTATTATTATCATAAATGATTCAAATTCGAGTTATTTATACATTTTGGTATTATCAAAAATTATCAGTAACTCTTGCTCGGCGTCTGCCCTTACTGCCTTTCCTTGTTACCTTTTCTATGACCTCGTAGACATGGCTACGAATCGGACAGACCTGTTGGTACCTATGTAACGTAAATCCATATCTTGGCTAAAGTTTTGCGTGTTTCTGACGGTCCGGAAAACCTATGTTTCTTTATCGTATAAGGCGGCAAACGAGCAATCGGAGCCATTTTCATGACTGCCTACACAATGAAACGCAACAGCCAGCTGTCAGTTTACGCCGGTATTGCATCAGCGAGAGTAACTTCCCCTGCCGTGCCGGCCCAATTCTGCATGCATGCAGAACTGCCTCTTACTCAGACTCTACTCTGGTTCTCTGAGACCACAATGATGATAAAAATAAAATCAGAGGATGTAAAGTTACCTAATCCTAAGGGTCAACTCACACCAAAAGCGCGGCGAAGGGCAGCGACGCGGAGCGCAGCTTGTGTCATATGAATTTCAACTTTATTTTCATTGCTATAGTACGATTATCGAATTCTCGCCTCTTCTGGAGCATTCCAGCGACTTCTTGAGCAGTCGCGGGAATCCGCGCGTCTTGTTCGAGTTTCTCATGCGACAATAAGTATTATAAAGTTGAAATACATATGACACATAAACTGCGCTCCGCTTCGCTGCCCTTCTCCGCGCTTTTGGTGTGAGTTGGCCCTAACCCTCGTTGACTACAAAACGCTAAAGCATAGCACTACACGCTTGTATATTTTCCTGATCCCGGAAGTCAGCCACAATACTTGCGGTATCGTAAAGATGTTTTTACACGATCTAGTACGTTGGCCGGCCTCCAACCGTCTGACATTGTCACATCTACTCCACACCACATGACATGTTCTTGTGTTTAATTACATTCCTTTACTTTTTGTCACGCAAAAATCATTATATACATTGCCGCATTGTAGCCTTTTGAAGCGGTACGACGTGTCTATCGCTTACACAGTACTAGGGTGAAGCAGTGCTTTTTGAAGTAAAACTTCTATACGCGCGCTTGACTTGGGAGTAAGAGAGCGTTCAAGTATTAGGTAACGCAATTTTTATCCGAACAACGTGCTATGTAATATTGTTATTCTTTTTAAAACAGAAAAATAATATCTAAAATTGGAAAAAAAATGACAAATGATACTTTTTTTGTTCAATTTAAGTTAAAATATACTTTGTGTGTTACGTGACGTTTTTTTGGGCTACACGACAATGTTACGGCGCGTTACATGGGGGGGAGTCCAAAACGTTCAAAAATTGCGTTACGTAACACTTGAACGCTTCCTAAGCTGGCGAGAGCGTTACAAAAATCACACATCGGCGGCACATGGAAGTAGTCATTCAAATTCAAAATTCAAATTCGATTTAAGTGAATCTTTCTTGTATTTAAAAAATAAATATCATATGACATGTTATGTCATTGTAACTACGGTTAATGAATTTGTGTATGAATAATTAAGTTTTACTTCAGTTGTGTGGTGAAAGCACACACTTTTATGTAAGAGGTACCACTAGCCAAGAGTAGCACCACGCTGCATGCACGCATGTAGCCGATTTGGGTCGGTACGACCGGGAAGGTACCTCTTGCTTTAAGTACCGCGTAAAGTGACAGCTGTGCTGTCGCGTTTCCTGCGGTGTGTAAGTGGCCCGTAGAGGTAGGAAGAGGAAGGAGGGCGGATGCATCTGTATAACTACGCGGATGTCATGAAAATGGCTCCGACTGCTAGTTTGCCCTATTCTACTATAAAAAAATCGTTATGCCCTTCACACAAACACAAAAACTCTTCGTAAATACTTGGCAGCGCCTTCGGACAGCTGCCGATCAATCATTATTAGTTCCCTTACCTTTAACATTATACGCCAAGGTGATACTATCATCGAGAGGAATAATTTGTGTAATGGCTTCCCATCTGTAAACCCTCGTTGCCTTGAGGTCTATGGGCTGAAATCGTCGTTAGAATAGAGACATTAGGCTAAAACTATGTGGCTGTAAATTAGTAGGCATTACTTAGGTCAGTGATTCTCAACCTTTTTTTTGTAGCTTTTTCAAAATTTGGCGGCGCACAAAGAAAAAGATAAAAATTATTTACTTACTACAACACACTGCATAAATAGTTTATGACAAAAATTAAAAATAATACGAAATACAATAATAACTTTTTAAATATTTTACTTTTTAAATGATATAATTTAATAATATTAACATTAATATAGGTATATTTGCAAAATTTCGCGGCACTCTTTTGAAATTTGGCCGCACACAAAAGTGCCGCGGCACAATGGTTGAGAAACACTGACTTAGGTAATACTTAGGAATAAAAGATTAGTTGCTCTTCTTTACCAAATCTATTCTGCTTCTTACACCAGCCGCATCGACCACGTTCGTACATACGTGTATTAGCTTACACGAGTGCGGCGCGGCGGTGAGTGATTACTCCCCCCTCCTAAAACGTTACGTAACACACAACTCTGCATGTTTTTACGTAAATTGAGCAAAAAAGGTAGGTATCACTTGTCCTAATTTTGCTAACTTGGGATATTTTTAGGGTTCCGTATCTCAAAGAGAAAAAACGGAACCCTTATAGGATCGCTTTGTTGTCCGTCTGTCAAGACCTTTTTCTCTAAAATGCGTGAAAGGATTAAGTTGAATTTTTTGTCAAATACGGAGGTACGGTAAACGTAACTGATACGTTTTGATGCCTGGAAAAATCACACTTCTAAGTTAAAGCAATAAAAATTTATTGCCAATTATGCACAAATTTTGTATGAAAACGTACATTGTCGAAAACCAAAAAATTATCGGGTACTTGCCGTTGACCTGGAGTTGTGAAATTTGGCAAGAAGTAAGAACTTATAGCACATATATAGGAATAAATCTGAAAACTAGTAAATTATATGTAGATCATTGGAAAAATCATTATTAACTGTATTTACTGTACTGTATAACTATTATTAACTGTAATTCGTTGCCTACTAAATGTGTGTGACTAACCGTTAAATATACGTTTGTCAACTTAAACGACAGGCGTAAAGTTACAATAATTGAATACCATGCATTACGTTTGGATTACGGAACCCTCGGTGTGCGAGTCGGACTCGCACTTGGCCGGTTTTTTTTATTTAAAAAAATCAATGTTACGTAACGCGTTGTCCGAAACCCCCCTCCCACCCCTGTAACGTTTTACAAGACTTTCTGAGTTGGTTCGATAAATTATCGACAGATGGCGCCACGCGTAGCAACGGGTACAGCCAGTTATTGATAAAATATAATAATTAATGGAGCAATATTTAATAATGGACACATTTGAGACTCTCCGCCTACACAATAATCTTTGTTTGAGACAAAATAATTTCCGTAGCAGCTGGGCGATACTTGACAATGTGGGGGTGGGAGAGAAAATAATTAGCTGCTTATGTAGTATTTATACAAAGGGCAAGAGTTCGTTGGAGGCCACTTGATCATGTCTAACGAGCCAATACGACCTGGGGTTCTTCAAGAAATGAGCTTAATCTTATTTAAAAGGCCAGCAACCTAAAAAGCCTCGAGTGAAAAACTGCTCATGAGCGGCGGTAGTCATTTGCTCGTTTGCTCCTTATATTATAAAAACAACAGGCCAAGTGCGAGTCGGACTCGCACTCCGAGGGTTCCGTAGGAGGGAGGTATGAGCAAAAGTAATAGACGTTAAGAAAATTACACTTCCCTGCGACAATTTAACAAACTTATATATGCGGGTACATTTAGTATGAAATGAACTACAGGCATTAGTTGGTAATGATTTTTCCAGTGATATAAATTTTATTTACCAATTTTTAGATTTATTCCTATATGTATACTGTAAGGTCTTACTTCTTGCCAAATTTCAGAATTCTAGCTCAACGGGAAGTACCCTATAGGTTTTCGAAAAAGTACGTTTTCATACAAACTTTGTGCGTAAATGGCTATAACTTTTTATTGCGTTAACTTAGCAGCACGATTTTTTCAAGGCATCAAGACGTAACTGACCTCCGTATTTGACAAAAATCTCAGCTTAATCCATTCACGCGTTTTAGAGAAAAAGGTCTTGACAGACGTACAGACAGACGGACAACAAAGCGATCCTATAAGGGTTCCGTTTTTTCTCTTTGAGATACGGAACCCTA
>LUGF01050514.1:239267-251241 GCA_001625245.1 Calycopis cecrops
AGGAATACATCTGTATATCATACATACATCATGTAGATCATTGGAAAAATCATTATCAACTTATCACTGTAATTCGTTGCCTACTAAATGTGTGTGAGCAACCGCTTATATACGTTTGTCAACTTAAACGGCAGGCGTAAAGTTACAATAATTGAAAACCATGCATTACGTTTGGATTACGGAACCCTTGGTGTGCGGGTCGGACTCGCACTTGGCCGGTTTTTTTTATTTAAAAAAATCAATGTTACGTGACGCGTTGTCCGAAACCCCGAAGTCCCTGTAACGTTTTACAAGACTTTCTGAGTTGGTTCGATAAATTATCGTCAGATGGCGCCACGCGTAGCAACGCACGCAGGGTACAGCGCAGTTATTGATAAAATATAATAATAATTAATGGAGCAATGTTTAATAATGGACAAATTGTTTGAGGCTCTCCGCCTACACAATAATCTTTGTTTGAGACAAAACAATTTCCGTAGCAGCTGGGCGATACTTGACAATGTGGGGGTGGGAGGGAAAATAATTAGCTGCTTATGTAGTATTTATACAAAGGGCAAGAGTTCGTTGGAGGCCACTTGATCATGTCTAACGAGCCAATACGACCTGGGGTTCTTTAAGAAATGAGCTTAATCTTATTTAAAAGGCCAGCAACCTAAAAAGCCTCGAGTGAAAAACTGCTCATGAGCGGCGGTAGTCATTTGCTCGTTTGCTCCTTATATTATAAAAACAACAGGCCAAGTTCGAGTCGGACTTGCACTCCGAGGGTTCCGTAGGAGGGAGGTATGAGCAAAAGTAATAGACGTTGAGAAAATTACACTTCCCTGCGACAATTTAACAAACTTATATATGCGGGTACATTTAGTATGAAATGAACTACAGGCATAAGTTGGTAATGATTTTTCCAGTGATATAAATTTTATTTACTAATTTTTAGATTTATTCCTATATGTATACTGTAAGGTCTTACTTCTTGCCAAATTTCAGAATTCTAGCTCAACGGGAAGTACCCTATAGGTTTTCGAAAAAGTACGTTTTCATACAAACTTTGTGCATAAATGGCTATAACTTTTTATTGCGTTAACTTAGCAGTGATTTTTTCAAGGCATCAAGACGTAACTGACCTCCGTATTTGACAAAATCTCAGCTTAATCCATTCACGCGTTTTAGAGAAAAAGGTCTTGACAGACATACAGACAGACGGACAACAAAGCGATCCTATAAGGGTTCCGTTTTTTCTCTTTGAGATACGGAACCCTAAAAAGTATGTGTTTTAGACAACACGATTAAAGTAAACTCGATACAAAACTGGCTATGAGAGCTAGAGTAATATAAGAAACGTAACTCTCTCTCTGTCTTCATTGATTTGTCTCCCCTCTCAACTTCTGTTCGCCTCGCCCGATCACACTTTTCGTAACGCATTATCTTACTCCCCAAGTCAAGTGAGCGTAAAGAGGTTTTATTCTAAAAACAGTCTCGATATTCAAATATAACCTATCATCCGTTAATCGCAACAATTTACGGCGTATGCGGTCGGATGTTTTTGTATGATTTACGCATATGCGTCAAACCTCGTGTCGTGCCAAGTGCAATTAATTTGCGTCAAATATATCGCTGTCATTTGTCTCCGCTGATGCGTTTGTCATCCATATTGTTAGTGAATAATGTTCGAGTCTTGCCTTTAAAGTACGACTCATTTTTAAAACAAAGAGTAAGGCCGGATTTACATTACAAAATTAGTGGCTTGAAATTAGTTTGATAAAACTAATTTGACCAGTAATTTCACGTGTAAACGTTCAGTTTTACAATGCATGCATTAAGCCGGATTTACATTACAAAATTAGTGGCTTGAAATTAGTTTGATAAAACTAATTTGACCAGTAATTTCACGTGTAAACGTTCAGTTTTACAATGCATGCATTACTTTTGTGACACTGGAGTAGTTTCGTGCTATACGCATATTTTTCGTAAAACTAATGTCATGCAACTAATTTCATGATGTAAATGTGACACGAAACTAGTGTCGCGACAGCACCTGCGCAGAGTATACGTGTGGTTTTTTGTTGGATAGCAGACAAATACGCGCCAAAAATGACTAACCAACGTTGGACATGCGATAAAAATATACAATTTATCAATTAATGTCTTTGGGATCCGAAACAGCCGCAGTATAAAAATAGAGATGCTCGCGAAGCGGCATACAAAACAATCAAAGAAGGCATGCTAATGGAAACTGTTAAAGATGTTATTAGCAAAATACGAATACTTCGTAATACTTACAATAATGAACTTATGAAGGCCAAAAAAAATTAGTACTACGGGTATGGCAACTGGGGACCTATATGTTTCTACCGACCTATACGATCTATAAGTCCTATATGACCTATACGTTAAGACGACGTTTTGCATCATAAAATACAACTCTGATTTTGACAGGGCCATTATCTACGCAATACTGATGATTTCATGACACTATAATTTTTAACGAAAGAAGTTTCACATGTGCTACAATTTGTTTCATGAAACTTGTTTTATAATGCATGACACTTGTTTCGTAATGTAAATCCGGCTTAAGAGGTAGTTTCACGCTGCATGCTCGCGCCATGCGAGGCACCTCTCGCTTACACGTGTAGTAAAGTGACAGTGTTGGGTTTTGTGCGATGTGTGCCAGTGCTCCAATAAGCAGGAGGCCGAAGGAGGGTAACGCACTTGTATAAACTCTACACTGATGTCTATGACTGTGCGTAGTCATGAAAATGACTCCGATTGCTCGTTTGCCCCTTTATACTATTAGGAAAAAAGCTAGTGGCTTTTACCCCACCAACATTTAATAAAGACGTTTTTAAATTGATTAAACGACAGCTTTTATGTTTATTTACGTTTTTTGGGATCAACAGAACCAACTGATAAAAAAAGTAGTTAAGTCTATATGTGATTGAGACCTTTTCTTATTTTTATTAGTGTATAACAACAACTACAACACATCCTCGCACCCGTTCCCTAACGAGGCAGAGAGTACAGAGCTCCATATCACGAGCCCTACACACGTACCCTTATCACTCCTTTATATATAAATACTAGCTGCGACCCGCGGTTTCACCCGCGTTAGTTTTAATCTCGTCTAAATATAGAGATAAATATAAAATAAATGTTTGCTGATTCTCAAACCTACCCGATATGCACACAAAATTTAATGAGAATCGATCGAGCCGTTTTGGAAATATGTTATCTAACTTTGTAATAAATTTTATACTTTTATTCTCCAATTTTATATATATAGAGATAAAGCCACATAAGTAGCACTTTACCTTTTTTACTACTTTTGTTTGGTATTGAAATTATAAGTTATTTACTTAAGCATTAGCTTGAGGAAACTCCGGGAACTTTCGACCCCGCGCGTACGATGTGTCAACCTTTCGAGACGTTAACAGTGAAGTCTTATTTTTCCACGTGTGAAATGTGAATGAGACAAATATCTTTTTTTCGTTCCTTGAATATATTATATAGCTTTAATAAACTGACGACCGGCTGCTCAGTGGTATTGAGCTCGGAAAAGCGAAGCATGTTGCGCCAGGGGTTGCGGGTTCGAATCCCGTCATGGATGTTTATCTGTATATAATACACGTATATGTACTTCTATAATAAAAATCATAAACATAAAATTTCTCAAATTTATAAAATATATTAAATATATTTCCGTTGTCTAGTACCCGTAACACAAGACCTTATGCTTCAAGTACAGATTCAACTACAAGTACAAGAGCAATCGGTCGTCGCGTAGGATTGTCTCACATGTCTGTACACAGAATTTTGCGAGCAGAAGGGCAACATCCTTACCATGTAAAAAAAGTACAAGATTTGCTACCTACGGACTATCCACGACGAGTTGCTTTTTGTCAAGAAATGATAAGAAGATGCACAGCAGATGACAGATGAGTCAACGTTAAGTCGGAATGGAATTTTTAACATGCAAAATTACCACTCCTGGAGTAGGGAAAACCCCCACGCAATTCGTCGCCACAACTTCCAACACCAGTTTAGTGTTAATTTGTGGACGGGAGTATTTAACAAAACGCTGATCGGACCATTTGAGCTGCCAGCTAGATTAAATGGACAGGCTTATCTAGATTATTTAGAAAATAATCTACACGAAATGTTAGAGGAAGTCCTAACCTAAGCGGCACGCAGACGGATGTACTTCCAATGTGATGGCGCACCATGCCACTTCGCGCGAAACGTTAAACAACATTTAGATGCGACATTTCCAGGACGATGGATTGGACGAGGACGGGCCATAACATGGCCGCCAAGGTCCCCAGACCTAAATCCCATAGATTTTTTTATCTGGGGCTTTTACAAAGAGTTGGTGTACAAAAACGAATACATCTCCATTGAACAATTGAAGCAAAAACTGTACTTGACTCCACAGATTAAAAATCCTTAGAATAGATTCTAGACTCCTTCCGAGACGAATGCAACTGCTCGTATTGGGATTTTACGCTACCCAAATACTTATTTGACTGGAAAAAATATTGTGCCTTCTCAGTTCTTCACTATTATTACCTATTTTTCTCCATGGGATAACGGATCTCCGAGCTATGTGGCCTGCCCATTGCCAGTTCAGTTTGCTGACTCTCAGAGCTGTGTCGGTTTGGAAGGTGCTCGAGTGGCGGCCTCGCACCGGAAGATGGACTGATGGACGGCCTCCAAGCCGGTTGATCGACGACTTGGTGAAGGTGGCGGGGAGACGCTGCAAGTGGCTCGTCACCGTGACGGGGAGGCATATATCCAGCAGTGGACGTACTCCGGTTGATGATGGTGATGATTACTAGATATTGGGCCAGGGGTTAGGTTGGGAACCTGAGCCTATTGCACGGCCCCGACGTCGGAAGGGGCTAATCTAGGTTGTCGGATTAGCCCCACTATGTTGTAGAAGTCCGGTCCTTTACGGTGGACTGGCCAGTCGCCGAGGTGCCCTGTTCTGACAGATCCGGGGCACCTCGGTATAGGCGACCGATGGCACCCGCGGGGTTTTAGTGGGTATTGGGCTTATCCCGGAGTCCCACACACATCCACAGTACCTCACTCTCGGTCCGGTGGCAGTGCATAAATGCATTTCCCCGCGAGAAAAAAAAAATATAAAAAAAATATTTAGTTATTCACTTCTAGCTAGGTAACATAACATTCTAAGTACTAGCACACTATACAAACGTTCACGTGAACTTATTGAGCATCAAATTGAAAAATTTCAAAAGGCAAAGTTCGTTTACCGTTCGCGAGTCAAGATTAAATATTTGGGAATTGGCTCTTGAGTGTAATTTCGTACTTCAATCTTCTATACGCTATTCTATGAGCCCTCTCCAAACAGAATATTTGCACTAGTTGCACTCCCGGCTTCGACTGGGTATTTTTCGTGGAAATATCAGGATTTAATTTTAACAATCTAAAATGCCACGCATGCATGCAGCCGAATTGGGCCGGCACTAACGGGGTACCTCTCACTAACACGAAACCGGCGTAAAGTGACAGCTGTGGTGTCGCGTTTCGTGCGGTGTGTAAATAGCCGGTAGCCCATGGAGGGGGGAGAAAGATGGAGGACAACGCATCTGTATATCTTCTATGCTGATGTAGGTATATGGGCAACGGTAGTCACGAAAATGGTTTCGATTTCTCGTTTGCCCCCTTATACTATAAAAATGCCGCTAGATAGAATAGACTGGACAAACTCTTAAAGTGTATTACGACAGACAGCCTAATTCAGTTTATATATACAGAAGGATCTAGCCAAGACAAGCAAGAAAAGCGCAAGGTCGCCTACCTTTTCTCAAAGCGTTTGACGTTTTTTTGAACCCATTTCTGACCTTGCAAAGAAGAGGGGTGGCATAAGGCAGTCGTCGACACATACAGACAGTATGTGCGTGGGCTCTCTCTTAATAATAACAAAATAAACAATTTATTTTCATGTCTATGCAAAGATTGTGAATGCACTCCTTTTAAGTAACAGGTATTCTGTTGTGTGTACCAATAAACGCTTTTCCCTATAGTCTAAACCAGTGGTTCTTAACCTTTTTGTCCTGAGGGATCATTGGGTGGTCCGCGGCATAAGAAACATTTTGTTTATTGATCTGGAGTTAATGCCATGGCTCGTGGACCAATCGAGATGCTTCCAAGGACCACTAGTAGCCCGCGGACCAGCGTTAAGAACCACTGGTCTAAACAGTAGTGAAAAGATTTTATAGACAAAATAAAATTAAATAAAACTAAACGTAATGAAACTTGAATGTACATATTTCTTAATGTAGGTTAGTCTTTGTGAATCATTGGATACACTGATTGCGACGCAAATTTATCATTCGAAATTCCTTGCGGTTCCCAGTTAGGTAAGTCTAGGTAAAAAATCAGTAGTTTTAGAGTATCAGCAGCTCTTTTCATGTTGTTTAAGGAGCATAGATTTATAATTGTTTTCCCTACGTGTCTATGATACGTATGACGAGTCTGATGTGAGTCTTTAGGACTATTAATTCTCTCTCCCTCGCACTTTTTATTTCTCTATATTTAATTCACAGTATAACTATAATGGTATTTACAGAGTTCGTCGCTCACAGACCTGATATCGGCCTTCGACACGAAGGCTCAGGCGCACACCGACCTCCAGAAGATCACAGCCTTCAGCGGGCACTTCGACAAGAACGCCAAGCCCACCTTCTCCAAGGACGAATATGGCAAGTGAGTATTTGTTTGTATGTGTGCGTGTGCATCATTCTTGTATAATATAGATAAGATTTTCTATTTTTTAGGATTCCGTACCTCAAAGGGAAAAAAAACAGATCACTTTATTGTCCGTCTGTCTGTCTTTTTTTTTCTCGAAAATGCGTTAAGGGATTTAGCTGAAATTTATATCTATTACGTCTTGATGCCTTGAAAAAATCATGCTTCTAAATTAACGCAATACAAAGTTATAGCCTCTATCTATGTATGTCATCTATATACAAATTTTGTTTAAAAACGCACTTTTTCTAAAACCTTATAGGCTAACTAAACCTAACCTATAATTGGGAAATTTGGTAAGAAGTAAGAACGTACACACATATGGGAATAAATCCGAAAACTACTGGAAAAATCATTACCAACTTATACCTGTAGTTCGTTTCATACCAAATGTTTACAAGCACCCGCATTTATAAGTTTGTCAACTTATAGTCAACTTCTTTCTTTGCTTGTGTGGTTCACCTCAACCACAGATTAATAAACCTCAACTCTCAAAGAGACACCTATACCTATGATTGGTACGGACCCTCGGTATGCGAGCCCGATTCGCACTTGGTCGGTTTTTTATAGTTTAACGGGACTAACGAGCAGTCGGAATCATTTTCGTGACTACCGACACCCATAGACGCGCAGAGGATCCGTTACCGTCATTGCTCTTCCCACCACCATGGGCTACTTACACACCGCACGAAACGCGACAGCACAGCTGTCACTACGCCGGAAACGTGTCAGCAAGAGGTGCCTCCCGGTCGTGCCGGTCCAAGCTACATGCATACGTGCAGCGTGAACTGTATGCTGTATGCTAATGACCTGTGGAGGTCTTCGCGAGAGTCCTTTGTCTATCAGTGGATATCCTCTGCCTGATTATGATGATAATGACAGTAAAACAGACTTATAGAGATCCTCCTCGCCAGAAGTTAATATACAGAGGTCAATGACATGTGAAAGGGGCAAAGTTTAGATATCCTCTTAATATTATAAATGCGAAAGTTTGTATGTGTGTTTCTTTGTTTGTTTGTTACTCCTTCACACAGAAACTGCTGAACCGATTTTCATCAAATTTGGCACACACATAGAGAGTAACTTGGAGTAACACAGGATAGTTTTTATCCCGAAAAAATGTTCTTATGGGATGCCATGGGAATTTTCCACGATATCGAAATTTACGCTGGTGAAACCGCGGGGCGTAAGTAGTATGCTATAAATACAAACTTAGACAGCCTCGAGTGTTTTGTAAAGGCAATAATATGCCACTTGATATTTTATTATTTCTTCAAGAATACAATTTATGAATAAAAACCAATTTATGAATAAAAACCAATTATTAAGTAAGAGGTAGTACTGTGATTCATTGCAGTTAAATCTGGCCGGCACGACCGGAGATTTTTGTAAGAGGTGCATGCTTGCATGCAGCCGAATTGGGCCGGCACGACCGGGGAGGTACCTCTCGCTTACACGAGACCGGCGTAAAGTGACAGCTGTGTTGTGGCGTTTCGTGCGGTGTGTAAGTAGCCACCGGCCCATGGAGGTGGGAGGAGAAAGGAGAGTAGAGCATCTTTATAGCCTCTATGCGGATGTCTGTGGGCGTCGGTAGTCATGAAAATGGCTCCAACTGCTCGTTTACTCCCCTATACCATAAAAAGGTACCTATTGCTCGCATGACTCCACCGTTCCGTAGCAAAGTGACAGCTATACAGTCGCGTTTCGTCACACTTCTGAGTTTTTGGTGGCCCATTGCTGGAACGTCGAAGTGGGTTACCCATCTGCACTACTCGATCACATTATGTGTGGACTTGGCTGGAATGTGCGGCCCGCCCCCGCTCCCCGTTCACGGCCCCGCGTTCACCCTGTTGTCAGTACGCGCACCGTAGTTGAGCGATGCGACATGACGTCATCAACGCCAGGTCCAGAGTAGTAACCGGGTAGTATCAAAAACCTGCGCATCTGGAGACCGGTTCTCCCCAAACGACTTGAGAGTTTACTGATCGTTCACGTGGAAGAAAAAATCGAAAATTACGCGAGCAACGCGATGTAACGCAGCTTAGTTACATAATTTGAGTTTCCAAGGCTAATTTCGTAATACAACACGAATCGAAAGAATGCCTTTAAATACGACCTCGTCACAACAGATGTTCACAACAGACGCGTAAACATTGGAACTGCGAAAACATTTGCGCCGCGAAATACGTAAAATTGTTTACCCTATAACAGCGTGCGATCTTCACCCGGTATTGTGTTCGATACTAGACGTACCACGCGGTTTCACCCACGTAGAACTACTGCATTAAATTTTTAGTAAAGCCCATCATAATCCTGAAAACTTTATCCAAATCGGTGAGACCGTTTCTGAGATAAGCGTGCACAAACATTTTACAGTTATAGTTTTATCTATATATTTAAAACACAAATGTGACATAGCCATCTATCAACGCACAGTCCAAACCACTGGACGGATCGGGCTGAAATTTGGCGTGCAAGTAGATGTTATGACGTAAGCATCCGTTAAGAAAGGATTTTTAGAAATTCAACTCCTAAAGGGGTGAAATAGGGTGTTGAATTTAGATGAGTTTCTTAGAAACTAAACGCGGGTGAAACCGCGGGGCGCAGCTAGTTATATTATATAATATTATAATAATATTAGATAGATTTAATATCCGCAAATTTAGACGCCTATTATCAGCACCATTCTATCTTATTTTATATCAAATAAGCTCTCCTCAAAAGGATAATCGGAAAGTAATAAGCCGTACGAAACAACATGGCTGACATTGCGGCAATATCAAGCGATCTAGGTGCATCCCCAGTCATGCCTGTCTGGTCTGCAGCAGTATAGTTCAAAGGCTTATAATCTGAAGAAGAAGAAGAGGGAGAAACTGCTGGGCACAGCGGGTAACACACATTCCGATGGCTAAATTTGCAGTACAATAACATGATGCGAAAGAATAATAATAATCTATACAAATAAACTATTCTTTCTTTCTTTCTATTCTTTCTTATAATAAATCTCTAGAAGGGTCAATTCTGTACATTGAAAATATTGAAAAAATAAATAGCAGGGGGTGTTACTGGATCGATACTAAAAATTTGCGATTAAAAAAATTTTTTTCTGTCTGTCTGTCTGTCTGTGTGTTCAGGCATCACGTGAAAACTAACGGTTCGATTTCGATAAAACTTGGTATAATTATACCTTATTATCCTGGGCATAAAATGGGATACTTTTTATCCTCTAAAAATACGTAGAAAAAAAATAAATCCATCCACGCGAAGACCGACATCCGCGCGGACGGAGTCGCGGGCGGAAGCTAGTAAATAATAAATATCTGTGTACTTTACACACCACGTTAGTCTAACCCCGTGCTAAGTACCGTAATGACTTGTGTTGCGGGTTCTAGACAACGGAAATATATTTAACATGTTCTATAAATTTAAGAAATTTTATATATTTAAGATTTTTATTATAGAAATACATTTAATACATAAACATCCATGACCTAGGCGAGAATCGAACCCGCGAACTTTGGCGCAACATGCTCCACTTATCCGAGCCCTGTACCACTGCGCCAGCCTGGAAATGGCTAGAAACATGACCTTGTTATAAACAGTAACAGATGTTTCACATACGGACGCGCCGTAAGCATTGTAATTGCGAAAACATTTACGCGCCAATACCGTAAAAGTGGTAACGCTATAGTAGAGATCTTCATCCGGCATTCTATTCAATTATAGTCGCCGCACACTTATCAAATCGGAAAGGGATTGTAACCGTATCTCCTCGAGCCGGTCTTTTCTTTGTATGAAACTCCACACTGCAACGCACTAATGGGAAACGTAACGTAATCGTGTCGTCTTCGCTTTTCTAGGCGAGGCGTTTACGATCCCTTTCCAAGTTGATAAGTGTGCGGCGACCATTAAAGTGATTTTAATGTTTAGACGCTAAGGTAAAACTTACCTCATCTTAACTTTTCTAAAATTCGAAAAGATTGCAACTTTGCAATGCTTTAAAAACTGTGTGTCAACCCCATCACGCGACTCAATATTACTCTTAAACCAGTACGATCCTGAAGTGGATTTTTTTTTATAGTATAAGGGGGCAAAAGAACAATCAACCATTATGCTATCACTAGCAACCCCCTTACAGAGGTTATTCAGACGCGTTGCCGTGCCCCCCTCCATAAAGCCTCCTCTTGAAATCCGACCGCTGTCACTTTACGCCGGTATCGTAATAAATAAGGTAGTGCCACACTGCATGCTTGACATTCGGTTCATCTCTCGCCATCAGCGGGGAAAGAGGGGGGTATGTCCCCCTAACGTCTTACTTACTAATAGAAGACAAAAAGTCTTCGCACATCCGACGAACTGTGAGGGCGAGAAATCGCAGTCAGTAATAGGTCCATCCGAAAAAAAAAGAAAAAAAAAGGAAAAAAAAACTGCATGCTTGCATGCATTCGAATTGGGCCGGCACGACCGGGGAGACACCTCCCGATAACACGAGACCTGCATGAAGTGACAGTAGCCTCTATGCGGATATCTACGGGCGCCGTCATGAAAATGGCTCCGACTGCTCGTTTGCACCCATATACCATAAAAAAAAAAAAACTGCTATAACAGTAATAGTCTTACACAGTTAAGTTTTAAATAAGATAAACAGACATCGCGACCGCCAACCTACCAAGATACTTGCCCTTAAAATAACACCAATATCATTTTAGCAAGGAAACAGTGCAACAAATTTACATAGCAAATAAGCAGAATTGAATTGGCGTGGGTTCTCATCGAAAAACTCCGTTACTTAAACTTATTTCGCTTACATTATAAAGTTACTCTTACAAAATACGGTAAATTTCCATCAATTTGCTATCATAATTCATGCTTATTTGAAATTGAAATTTCAGTTTGTTCCGAGTTCTGTTCTTTGCCATAAAATTACAAATTTTCAATACAAACGCTTTACTACGGTCGCTAAGTCATGTCTAGCTGTAAAGACAAAACAAAGCAGCAAGAGGTAGTGCCACGCATGCATGCATGTAGCCGAATCGGGTTGGCACGACCGGGGTACATCACGCTTACACGATATCGGAAACGAAAGCTGTTCTGTCGTGTTTCGTGTGTTGTGTGTTGCCGATGGCCCTTGGAGGTGGGACTAAAAAGAAGCGCAACGTATCTGTATAGTCTCTTTACATATATCTATGGGCGTACCCAGACATATGCA